>CAUYQV010059049.1:0-42702 GCA_963574575.1 Galagoides demidoff | reverse complement strand
AATGAAACCTATTTTTCTGAGGTCAGAGTAGTTCATTTTGACATAGAACTAGACAGATTATCATATAGGCAATATAAGTAGAATAGACCTTACAGAAAGAATATCAATATCCTTTAATTGGTGATTAGAAATGCCCTAATCAAGCCATTCCTCTGGGAGATATTTGAATAAGTAGATTGCCTGACATGTGGCAGAGCAGAGAATAGAACCAGTATCTGCTTTCTGTGCCATTCCCTAGAAAGGTTCCCCTGGACTCTGACCTGGGACAGTGGTTGACATGGGACATGGCCCTGGGGAAAAAAAGAGAGAGAGAGAGTTTACACCAAACTTGAGCACTGTTTGATGTGCCTGGTGGCAGCTTGAAACCATGCAGCCCCCTCCTACTTCTCAGGAGTCTTTTATTGAGTAACAATAAAAGAGTAAAAGTTCAAGAATGCACAGCAGTTAAAGATACAAGTAAGGGGAACTCAAGGCACCCTGGAAGGCTGGTGAAGGGCAGCAGTTAGGTCAACAGGAACACAGAGAATGGAATATCTGAAATGGCCAGAGGACCTATACGGGGAGAAGAGAAGGGAAAAACACATCTCCACCCTTTGATCTATATCACCTTCCCTAATTTAAAGTACTGATCAAGAATCTAAAGGTCTCAGCCCACCTGCACTGCTGAATCCCCACACAGGGATTGTCACGAGGGCATTCACCTGGGTGGGCACTTTATGCTGAGTTGAAAGGTCCATGAGGAATGCAGCCTGCCTGCCTCCCCCAAATCCCATCATGCCTGAGCCCCCACTACAAACCAGTCCTCTCAGCTCATCTGCTCTCATCACCCTCTATTGTTCTCATTAGACTCAATTCCTGCCCCTTTACTCCCTGCTGTCTGTGATAAGCAAACTCACAATATTCTCATATCCTCTCCTGTGTTTTCCTCACTTCTCTGCTTTCCCCAGAGTATTTATATTTATTTACATATGTTAATTTACATCAGCTACCAGAAACCAGAAGCCTTTGGTTTTGTGTTTCTTTGTGACCAGAGTTGGTAGGCAGAGGCAGGAAGATCTGTTAAGCCCAGAATTTGAGGTTGCAGTGAGCTGTGAGTGATCAAGGCCCTACACTCCAGCCTGGACAACATAGTGAGACCCTGTCTCTTTAAAAAAGGAGAAAAGGTCCTAAACTAAAATTTCTACCGACAGCTGCTGTCTGTAGAAATTCCTGTGCGTCCCTTGTCATTCCTGTGATACATATTTAATTTATTGCTTTCTTTCTATGTATCAGACACTGTTTTAAATAAGGAGGATAGACAGGGGTGAAAATTTTGTGCCCTAGTTAGGGAAGACAGAGAATAGCAAGTAAAAAAATTAATGAATTTTGATCATGATAAATGCTACATATAGAAGTTTTTAAAGGTGATGGAAATGAGTGGTAAGGGCAAGGGGTAGCTGGAGATTAGATTGAATAGGCAGAGGTGGCCTCCCTGGGGAAGGTGATGTTTGAGTTGATACCTAATGACAGGAAGTAGCCAGCCACCTGCAGATCTCTGCATTAGGCCAGAGTAAGGCACAGATGAAGCCAGAGGAGCTGAGCCATGGTGAGTTAGTTAGGGGCCAAATTTTATTAGGCTTTGTGAATCTGGGTAAAGGGGGTTTTTTTTATTTTGAGACAGAGTGTCACTCTGTCATCCTGGGTAGAGTGCCATGGTGTCATCAGAGCTTAAAGAAACCCCAAACTCTTGGGCTTAAGCTATCCTTTTGCCTCAGCTTTCCAAGTAGCTGTGAATACAAGCTCTCACCACAACAAGCTATTTTTTTCTACATTTTAGTAGAAACAGGTCTCGCTTTCACTCAGGTTGGTCTTGAACTCCTGCACTCAAGCAGTCCACCTGCCTTGACATCCCAGAGTGTTAGGGTTATAGGTGTGAGCCACTTGGCCCAGCCTGGGTAAAGAGTTTTGACTTATTCTGAAGAGTCCAACTACAACTTGACTTTACCTTAAAACTGAAAACAAAGTAACCTGAAAATTTGTCCCCTCATATTAATGTAAAAAAAAAAATTTATAAAGAGGTGGCTAACATACAGAATAATTTGTCATATTTTTAAACGAATGTTTCGTAAATTAAAGTACATTTGGCTGCAAAAGAAAGAGTTTTGACTTATTCTAATTCAAAGGAGAAGTCACTGGAAGATTTAAGGCAAAGGTTGTATGACTTAATTTATATTTCAAAAGTTACTTTGTGTATATACTCATCTGATTATATTAAAAATGTACCTGCATTCCTGTGGCTCAAAGGAGTAGGGTGTCAGCCCTCTATACCTACCGGAGGTGGTGGGTTCAAACCTGGTCCCGGCTAAAAACTGCCAAAAATAAATAAATAAATAAACATTTAAAATATATATATATATTTATAAAGACAAACCACTCAAGCAGAATGCCAAATTATCAAGAAGGTTTGATTAAATACAGGGCTAGCGCCAGAGAAAGATCTGTACTTTAGATGAAATTGATATTTGGTATGAATCTTTCTAAATGTAGAACATAAATGTCTTAACACAATAACTAAGAAAATGACATGAAGGCTATGTTAACCAGTTTGATGAAAATATTTCAAATTGTAATAAAACCAGCACACTGTACCCCACGACTGCATTAATGTACACAGCTACGATTTAATAAAAAGATATTTAAAAAATAGAAAAATTAGTAGGGCACTGTGATGAACACCTATAGTCCCAGCTATGTAGAAGGCTGAGGCACGAGAATCACCTGAGCCCAGGATTTTGAGGTTACGGTAAACTTTGATGATGCCACTACACTCTATCTCAGGGTGACCAAGTGAGTCTCTGTGTGAAAATCTTTAAAAAATTCATTTTTCCATGAGGAGCAAATGATTCTTCGTTTTCTGTGCTCTACTTTTCCTCCCATTGTATTCACGACTACTCTCTTAGAAAGTATGTGTGAAACTCTTCTGGTCAACAGAAATCACTCTGAAAATTGTACATGAAATGTGATCTTCATTTTTAAAACCTGTGACTTATCTTAAAGGAAGAGTCTATATTCTTTTTCCCACCCTGTATTATTCTAAATTGATTAAAATGTACATTACCAATTATACTTATAAAAACAATTTCAATTTCAATGCTCATGAGAGCAGCATGCAAGGGTGGGAATCATGACCAGAATTCAGGAAAAGATTGACTTTATACAGTATATACTATTAAACTTGCATTTATAGTCCTTTTTAGATAAATGCATTTCATACAGGGAAGAAAAAGGGTTTAACCCAAAGTGCTGTGCTGTGTATTATTTTTATTAGATTCTTCCAGCCCAGGGAGCTTCAGGGAAAACATGACACAAACAAGGTAACACTGTCATCAAACAGGAACTCGTCACAGAAAACCAATAACTGACTCCCCAGCCAGTGCTTTGTCCACTGTCTACTTACGTGATTTTTAGTTTTCTTTGTTGTAAAGCTCCTGACTTCCATTAAAAAAAAAAAAAGTCAAATACATTAAAATCCTTAAGTGGAAACAGACCTACCTTTGTAAGATTTGGCATATTTGAGCTACAGGCAGAAAATGGCCTATCTGAAGACTTAGGAAACATGAAACATAAATTTAAAATATCATTGAAATGAAAAATTGTAACTTACAAATAATTAACAGGATAGTTTTAACGCTATTTGAGGGTCTGTAAAAATATTTTTTAAAAAATAAAGTTTCAGTTGGTGCTTTCAGAAATAATTCAGTCTTTAAATGTAAGTTTTCAACCTGGAAGACATTTTATTCTAAAATAATTTGGGTTTATATAATGAACCTAAAGCAAACCTCTGTGGATTGAGATTTCCTTCTTAAAGGGGCTTCCTTCTATGCAACAGTCTAAACACAGTAGTCAGGCACGCCGTTATTATGTGTACGTTTAGTGAATTTTATTTGCAAATATATCAGTATAGTTCCAAACACAGAGTGGGTCAGTACAGTTCCAAAATTACAATTACATAAAAAAGCACAAGCTCAGTCTCTCAACCCCAGACTGAAAGTACAATATAGATTGCTTATTTTCTTAAGAGTTATTTATTTATTTATTTATTTATTGCAGTTTTTGGCTAGGGCTGGGTTTGAACCCACCACCTCTGGCATATGGGGCTGGCGCCCTATTCCTTTGAGCCACAGCGCCACCCCATGAAGAGTGATTTTTAAATAAAACGTGGTGTAGAGACTGGGACAGCATCACCACACAGAGGAGGTAATTGGGACATGAGAAATTTCCAACCCAGGGTTAGAAATAGCTGAAATGGTTTGCAAAATTTGCTATTTTAATGGAAGTTTTAATTGTGTTATAGTGTTTGGGGTTGAGCTTGCTCTGTACTTTCCTCTTGGGCAATGGGCCACCTTTACTTTTTGATGTAGATGAAAAGGATGGCTTCAAATAGTCTAGGCAAACTTCTAAGACACAACTGCAGTGCCACATCTCAAAACAGTCATCACGGTCTAAAATAAATAATTTGAACTGGATTTGAATTACTCCAGTAAAAAGGTGTGACTATCTCGTATCTAATCAGTCTGGTAGGCATCAGGTTTGTTTCATAAAATAGCATATCCTGCGATAATCATAAAACAAACTTTTCTCAGGAAAATGATGGGACAATATGGAAAAAATCAAGAAGGAAGGAAAGAAAACAATGAGTTTCTAAAAATAATGACTCATTTTGTGAAAGGAATGAATATTTAGGAAAATAAAAAAAAAAAACAATGGTTGGAACAGATAATGGTAGGAATTTGTGACCGTTAGACATTAAGACACAGTATAGCTCTGGTGTGGATAAAACTCAGGATGGTTCCCTAAGTTTTCCAAAGGGAAGTTGCTGCAAACATCCACTATTCAAAGACATAATGTCACACTGTCTTCATCTTAAACTTAGTCCCCTCCCTTCATTCAGCCATGAGCTTCTCTAAGTTTTGAACCCCTTCCACCCTATGAATTTGGCCTGTGGCATTTTACTTCTTGACCAGGAAACATTTCCACTAACAGTTCTACCCTTCCCTGAGACTATCAGTTCCCATCAGTCCCACCTCATAAAACAAGAGGCCAAATAAACACTTCTGTTAGAAGGTATAAAAGAAAAAGAAAAGCAAAAAAATTTTAACAGCTCATTGAGTATCTAGTGTCTACCAGGCACTGTTCTAAGTGGCTTACATTTACTGAGTTATGTAATCCTTAAAAGGACCTCATGGTTTTATTATTAAATCCCTGGTAAAGAGTAGAAATCCAGAGCTCAGGAAGATCAAGGAACTTCCCCAAGGTAATACAACCAGGAAAGACTGGAGCTGGGTTTGAGTGCACGTTACTGGCTCCAGAGCCGGTGTTTTCAGCCCCAAAGCTAATCTAGTATTGTACATTTGTAAGTCTTCTTAGAACTCATGTGAGAGTTAGTAGCTGCTACAAATTATGTTTCATGTATTATAAATGGTTTACATGCAGAACAATTTAACTGTACAGCTGTCCTTCTAAATAAAAATAGTGTTTTAAAATATTTATTTGGCTGGTTTCATACGCATTTTTTTTTTAAATTGTAAGATTCTTAAAAAGAAAAATTCATACGTCAAAGAGTAGCTGCCACATGGGAAATCAAGAGTGGTGACAATTACCGAATGCCACTCCCTTTACTTAGGACATTTTCTTTCTGAACACTGACACTTTTATGTCTGATGACAAAATTCTACTCAGGGAGAGAACTCACTGATTTTATTTGTACCACTCCATCTTTTATTTTTAAAAGTGTAAAATGAAACAGATTAAACTGCCAAGAGCACATCCAGGATAAGGACTGGGAGGAGAAAAACTGGTACTCAAGCATCTAAGTGATTTCATGTGTAAAGGATTCTGTAATGAGTTTAACTTTTCCTAGTAAACACTGCTTTAATAGTATGCCAAACTTCCTATCTACCTAATTAAAACATCAGAAAAAAAAAAAAAGGTATTCCCAGAGTAAGTAAAACAATACACTCAGGCATGAATATCAATGGAAACAAAGGATTGAAGAGAGTTATAGACAGTTAATATAATGTTCTAGGGTAACTTTTACAGTAATAGCGAAAGTGCGTGTGTCTGTTCCTTCCCCTCTGTGTGTACGTCTGTGTGCACAGAGAGAGAATTGAAGAGACAGGAAGAGCAAGAGAGCTCAGTTTACAGGTGCATTCAAAATACTATTAGGGTGCATGTGAATTTGTCTAAAGGTTGAATATGAATGTCTTAACACAACAATTATGAGAAAGACATGATGGCTATGTTAGCCAGTTGGTTGAGAGTTTTCCAAACTGCATATGGAAGCAACACACTGTATCCTATGATAGAATTAATGTACACAATTATGATCTAATAAAATAAATAAATAAATAAATAAAAATTAAAAAATACTAAAACCAAAAGTGGACCCCACATGCTACAAAATTTCTTCTTTTCAGACACAATCTTTTGTTCCCTTTCTCATCAATGTGTGCTATTTTTTTCCAACTTGAACTTCTTTCAGAAGAGGATGAATAAATAACAGAGATAAAGAGGAAACAGTGCTGTCTCTGGCTGTCCCACTCTAACACCCAAACTTGTCCCAAAGACCCCCAATCTACTCCCTGTCCTCCTGAAGTCCTTCAGCTGCTGCTGACCCATTTTTGTGGTCTCAGTGTAGGTGACATCTTCTCTTGGAAGCTCTCCCTGGTCTCCTTAGGCCCTGACCTTTAGTAGTCTATGGTCTTCAAGGACAGAGGAGGTTTAGGCTGTAAGTGGTTAACCGCAGCCCAGCTTGAAAACCCACTCCGGTACGAGTTAGGCACAGTTTCTATTATGTGTGTTTTTTTAAAACAAAAATTTCAAGATGTGTAATAACTTGGCACTGGGCTGAAGAGTTTGTTCTCGGAGAACTCTGGAAAGTTCCACACTGTGTTATCTTCTAGGAGCAGGCCTGGAACATATGGTCTTTTTCCAATTAAAAAGACACAAATGCTCACGGAAACATTCAGTTTGATTTTTACTCTCAGTTCAAGTTTTCTAAACCACCTTCCTTCAGGTGACAGGATCAAACATCCAGGGTTTGAATACAGGCGCTAATGTGTCTGGTTTAACGATGCCATGCCAAATCGCTGGCGTTATCTGTCAGGACCACATGAAATCACTGTGGCAACCACTAAAGGCTGTTACCTGTCCCTGTGGCCACACGGCACCCTGGTTTATTCATCACAGGAGGTATGATGAGAGCAGGTACAGTGGAAAGAAAAGAAAACCTGAGTGTTTGCTTTCTCGTATCCCTTTTTCTTACATGAACTGATTTAATACTCAGTATAATTTTCTTTGTTTTTGTTAGTAGTTTTATGTTTACAACACAGACTTTGATTAAAAAATGTTTTCACCTTATTTCTGGGAAAATACTTTCAAAATAGTAGTGAAAGTTACCATTTTAGAAAAACCCTCCAAGTTACACCAACTGCCTCCCCACACAAACATCTTTCAGCTTCTAGACTTGTGCTGTGACGTCCTATATCACCCATGTAAGTTCTTCGTGTTCATACGTTACAAATTATAATTTCATGATATCACAAATTTCAAACTATATTTTGATAACTTCTTTATATGAGGGCACATACCAATGACATATTTATATACAGATTTTTGCTCAAGTCCCTGGCATCAAATTTGAGTTTGCAGTGCCAGAGATAACTATTTTTTACTACATGAAAAATGAATATAAATGGATTCCAACAGCTTTAAATTCTTTAAAGATTTCATCTGCTTACAAAATTTTATCAACAACTTCAAATACTTTATTCCTGTATTTACTGAACAGGCTATGTTGACAGTTCCCGCTCTGCCAAGTTCTTAAACCAGTTCTCACAAAAATGACATACACTCAGCTCGCTGGCACTGCCACTCGTGATCTGCCCTAGTGAGTCCCTCTGTCCCTAAGGGCACATACTATACTTTCTGCTCTTCAGCCTCTCCTTCTAATCCCTTTGTGGCACAAGATCCTTCAATGAGTTCTTCCGTCCCATTTTTGGATTTCGTTATCCTTCATTCGATGTTGTTAACTATGCTTTATTTAATGTTGTCAAGCATGCAGTGAGTGCCCACTATTTCCCAGACACTGTGCTAGGATTGCAAATAAATAAGATACACATTCTCACCCTCCTAGAGTTCCAAATCTAATAAGAGAGGCTACACACTTATGCACCAAGAAGCCCCCAGCCTGACAAGCATTCAGGAGTAAAGCCTGGCACTCAACTCAGTCCAAGTAACTCTCTTCATGGCTTAAGTCCCAAAGCTCAGTTTGCATTCTGGTTCAAAAAAGAAGGAACACAAATGACCACCCTACCATCTGCTTAATCAGGATCATTCCCATCATCTCATGACCCAATGCCAGTCACTGACATCAGCCAAGATTGAGAGAAGTTTGCCCACCTCTTCAGGGATGCAGACACCTCCTATTAGGTCAGCTCTGATCTCAAAGCCATTTGACCTTTTTTCCACGGACCTGTCACAGAGTTTAAATACTTTTGATGGGGGAAGTACACAGATTCTTAGAGAATGAAGATCACCTAATCACCATGACCCTACCCATGGCCGAAACTCTTCAGGTTTGTGACTTTCACTAATCACACATTTCAATTTTGTGAACGTACTGTATTTTTAAAGAAATATTTATATCTCTATTGACATCAATAAAAGCCACCATTTATTAGAACTCTGTATTTAATACAATTTACAACATTTAATGTCCATGATGATGTAATACTGTATGTTATGATGGAGTATATGTGTTATTAGTAGAGAAAGAAACCTAGAGAGGTTACGTAACTTGCCTAATGTCCCAGCTAGTCCATGATAAAGGTGGAATTCTAATTCTGGAGGCCTCACCCCAAGGTTTTGCCCAAACCCACTGAACTATGCTACTTCTCCTTTCAACAGACTTGGCATCCTTATTTATTCAACATAAAAGGATGGGTTAGAATCAAATGATAGTGTCAAAGCTAGAAAGAGCAGGAGTTTTGCTCTCCAATCGCTGCTGTTGATTGTAGCGCGCGCGTGCGTGCGTGTATGTGTGTGTGTGTGTGTGTGTATTCTCAGTTTGTTTAGTTTCCCAGTCAGAAACGGCCCTGAATTCTGACTCAATCACTTTCTAGTTGTCTGACCTTGGAATAATCACATAATAACATCAACAATTTATTGGCTATTTTCTATATGCTAGCTATTATGCTGAGTGCTTGGCATGTTCTGTCTCATTAATTTAAATTAAATGTTCATAAAAACTCTGACAAGGAGATATTATTATTCATATTTTAGAGAAAACGGGACTATGGCTGAAAGAGGGTAAGTAACCTTTCCAAAGTCAAAGCCAGCAAGGGAACAGCACCCCTAAACTGGGATAGGAGGAGACGGAGACAGGAGCCCATCAAAGGCACAGTGTGATGGAAAGGGTTAGGACTGAATCGCAAACTAGTGCATATTTCCAGGGATTACAGCTAATAAAGACCTCTGAGGGTGGACTCTGCACCCAGGCCTCCTTGCATCCAGCTGAGAGACCCTGGGCAGTAGTTGTTCGATTTCTCCTGGTGCTATTCTCATTTGCAAAGGTGAAATAGTATACTATTTCAAGGTGTTTGTGTGAAGAAAAAAATAAGATAATGATTATAATGAAACTGCCAATAGCAGGTAATCAGTAAATTATTATAAACTACTAAAGAGACCATTTAAATTTTGATTAGGTAAGCTCTTATTTCCACATATAAAATGAATAGTGAACAAAAATATTTCTTTTTTGAAGTGCAAAACTCCCCTAAAATATCAAAAATGTCAGTATCTGAGCCCACCCCTCTTTTAGTTGTTCTGACCAACTTCAGATCTGTTCTTTTATTTCTTTTCCATCCACAAGGCTATGCTAATGAAACTGCAAAATTTTTATTTATTACAACAAAAGAAATAGATCATAAAAGGCTTACACTTGACATTTCCCGGTATCTACTGTAAATATTCTTGCTCATCAACCACCAGAATGAACAGCTGTTATGTTCTCTAAGAAAGAAATAGAAGAGGGAGGTCAGGCATGGTGGTTCATACCTATAATCCCAGGCAGGGAAGCCAAGGCTGGAGGGTCCCTTGAGCTTAGGAGTTCAAGACCAGCCTGAGCAAGAGCGAGACCTTATCTTGATAGAAAAACTAGCCAGGCTTTCTGGTGGGCACCTGTAGTTTCAACTACTCAGGAGGCTGAATCAGGAGGACTGTTTGAGCCCAGGTTGCTGTCAGCTGGGCTGACTATCTCCAGCACTCTAGCCTGGGGCAACAGAGTTTGATTCTATCTCAAAAAAAAAAAAAAAAAGGAAAGAGGAGAAAGGAAACAGAAGGAACTATAGAGCATGAATCTTATGAGTTGTGTGATGGCAGAAATTCTCTTAGGAATTGTGATTGGAATTGAGACCTTATTTTGAAAATTATCACTCACTTCTAAGACTTTCAGTGAATAAGTACTTCATACTCCTTCCGAAATAAGTGCTATAAATTCCCACTCCAAAAGTACTTATACTTCATACTCCTTCCGAAATAAGTGCTATAAATTCCCACTCCAAAAGTACTTAAACTATTTTTCAAATTGAACTTCCCTAAAAGAGACTTCAGAGTTTAAATTCTTGTATTAGTTTCATTTCTTGTCCCAAGGGATTATGTGAGTGCCAGTTCTACAGAAATACAAAAGGAGAAGCTGCTCTATAAGCAACACTGTGATTACCGCAGACAACTCGCTGGAGGCGGTGTTGTACATTTTTAAAAATTGTAAAATCCTTATAAATGTTAAGAATAAAAGCATTAAATTTTCACTTTTATGTTTTCTAACTTACCCACTTTAACATTCTATAAAGACCTTCTAAACTTTACTGAACATCTTTTCAGTTTTAAAAACTAAGCATCTTACAAGGTATGCACTCTCATTCAACCACCCAGACCTTTGGGGAAAGTGATCTGGTTGCAGGCCCTGGTAGTCTGCTCTCTGGACACAGTGAGGAGAGAATAATTCAGGACACGGGACCCCTAGGCCTTTACAGTGGCTTGGCTTTGGAACACAGCACTGGCTGCTTTTGGTGGGAATATCCACTCTGCAAAAGCACGTGGTGCCCAGTCCTTGGCTGCTGGCTCTTCTTTGGTGGTTTAGCAAGCCGTGGTGCTTATCAGCTGACACAGGATCAAACATTTGAGTTTTCCTATCTACATCCGGGACCTTGGCAGGCATTCTGCACATAAGAGTCTTCCACTCTGAAAATGTGAGCCTGTGGGTTTAATCACAGGTGCCTGCCTGCTGATAGTTGCCCAACTTGGAATTATGTATATTGAACAGACCCATTAGTTGCAGTCCTGTATCAGTTTGGAATCATTAAGAATTAAAAATCTCCAAACTTTCACTATTTTTAGTGCATTAAAAGAAATAAATCCAGCATTTTCACATTACCTTTACAACCCCACAGAGGAGGCAAGCATATATCCAAAGAGATTATTATTAAATTATCCTCTTACAATGCAATTCTTGTATATTGATGTTATGTCTTTTTTCTGTATCTGAATGTAAAATCTCAAGGGTTCAAATGTTACCTGTCAACATTAGGAGCCCTGAAACTTCATGCCCTACCCGGAAGAAGTGTGCAAAGAAAAATCTCTTATGAGATGCAAGATATCTGTCCTGCTCATATTGGAGTAGAGACCTACTTTGAAATTATGCTGAAGGAAATATAATTGAAAATAAAATTTACTGTGAATAAAAACCCTTCCTTACCACTATCAAAGATACATACTTTTCACTGTATGCAGTTATTAGTAAATATGCTTATTTTTAGTTTTTAAAAATTAAGTTACATTTTTGACTACTGAAATTAAAAGGTTTCAATGTGGTATTAAGCTAACAGCTTTTAGCCTAACAATAGTGAATCAATTAAGGGATTAGATTCATACTGCAAAGAAAACAAATGGGTTAAAAAAAGAAGACATGAACTCACAATGATCTCATGTTAGAAGAGGTATCTTAATATCACTTCACAGATTAATGCCTCTGAGTGGAGGTAAGGTAAAAAAAAAAAAAAAGGGGTTATAAATAAATAGCAGCTGCCACAAAAGCTGTTAACACTGAAGACATGATTCGAGTTATTCACTACTGTGTTTCCCCGAAAATAAGACCTACCCAAAAAATAAGCCCTAGCAGGATTTCTATATATTTGTTAAATATAAGCCCTACCCCAATAATAAGACCTAGTGATGGGTGTGGCTATGCAGTCTATCTGCATAGCTAGGCCATGCATTTCAGCGCAGAGAGTCAGACATTCCCTGAAAATAAGCCCTAGTATGTCTTGTAATAAAATAAATATAAAATAGTGTCTTATTTTCTGGAAAACATGGGTAGATGCTGCTCATCTCTCTACCCCACCCTCATACAGACACTGCCCCCACTGCCCCCCTCCCAACATACATCTTTCAGGTTATTTGTGCCCATATGGAATTAATTTTATATAAAAAAGCTTTTTTTTTTTTTTTTTTTTTTTGCAAAAAGCTGAGGGAAAAGTTCACCCATATGGATATAAATAGGAGCAAATTAAGGGAAAAAAATAGGTAGGGGCAAAGGGAATAATCTCTTTAAAAAACTGAAAATAAAACCATGAAAGAAAAGAGACCATCACACTTAGGATGCTAACCAATAACTTTTGACAAAGGACAAAGTAACGTATCCTAGCACTTCCAAAATCTGAGCTATTCTAATTCTTTTTGAATTAATAATGGATATAGGAATTTGAAGAATTGGAGGATATTTAATGTTTTGGTTTTAAATATCAATAGAGAGGTAAATAAAACATAGGAATTAGGTAAAATAAATAATTTATATTTCGCTTCTAACCTTTTTTAATTCTCCACAGGATTTCACTTACTAGGTACACAATGTGGGTTGTAAAAGAAGCAAAGAAAGTGCTTTGTAGAGTCCCAGAACAGGATAAAATATTTAAAAAATCTGTTCCATGCCAAGTTTGATATAAATGATACAGAATAGAAAGATGACTATCACACAAAATTCCTAAAAGAAGCATTTTTTAATAAGCAATTCCTTAACCGAAGACTCAGATTTTGGTTCTAGCTTCAAACACAGACTTCCCCCAGGACACTCTAACTGCTGATTTGCAGCAAATCTATAGCTATCGGATTTTTTTTAGCTTCCTAGAGAAATGAGAATCTTACCTTCACATATCTTCTGGAGAGGTTTCTCGGTGCTCTGAAAGCTCCTGAGGTCTATGCCAAACAGCCATTCTCTTCCTCCCAGGGCCTTGGGGGGGTGGAGAAACTCCAGCACCTGCTGCTACCACTGAGTGTCGCGGCCAGGAAAGTTCCAGGGTGTGACAGCAGGATCATTGAGCCATAGCCAAAGCTTGGGAAGCTTTAACAACTGAAAGCAAGTGTAGAGGGCAACATGGTACCCAGCTCAATTGTAGCAGCAGAGGGAGGAATATTCCCCGCCCTCACAAGGGTTTAGAGGCAGCCATCACAGAACCCAAGATTCTGTCAAGGGACAGGCTGCGGAGCAAAGGCGGCCACACAGCGTACAACCCTGGGGGAAGGGAACAACTAGCACAGAGCTCAGGTAGCGCTTGAAAAGAATCACCAAAACCCCCCACCAGAACACAAGAAGCAATGGAGAGGAGCAACAAAATACATGGCAAGAGGCCATTCTAGCATCCCATATAAAGCCGAGACCACGGATGGGGGGTATGGAGCTCTAGTTCTAGAAAGAAAAGTAAGAAACACACATTACAGCACGCCTGCCGCATTGGAGGTCAGAAGTCTAAAAAGTGGCATACAGTTACTACATCTTGTCATCATAACCTTTACAGTCCAAGAAATTTACAATAATCACAGGTGCTGATTCACAAGGCAACGGAGATTCAAAGGCAAAGTTATTAGGAAATAAAGGAGAAAGCAGAAAGATGGAGCAGAAGGTTAAACTCAACTGATTTTTAAATGAGAAATAATTAAAACTGTTTCAGGAAGTACAACACGTTTTATCACACTAGTTACTTTCTATTATGATTAGATGATGGAGACTGAAGGAATTCAATGAGGGAAGAGGGGGATATGAAGAAAAAGAGGCAAGTGGGCAAAGAGACACGGAGATGAGAAGAACCAACGATGCAAGAAAGAAAAGGGAGAAAGAAAAGCGGAGGAAGAATGGAAGGTGTAAGGAACTCAGTTCGATGCTTTGTCAGATAAACTACTCACTGTCTAAGAGTCTCCTGATCTGTACTTCAAAACTTCCACGGAGATGCTAACGTCTTATTAGCCACTAGCCACGGCTCTTCAGCCACTCACAAGCCTGCAGGAACTCACCCTGAGGAGCTGCTAAATGTCAAATATTAAACAGCTCCGGGAGACAAACCCTGATCCATGCTTGCTTTGATGAGCGGAATAAAATCAAGTCAGACACTCCGTGTAAACTCTGACAGGACTTTAATATCCTTAATATGTATCAAATGAAAATGATCGGGACCATTTAGGAACTCTCACTTTTTTAATACTAGAAACAAATGATCAATGCATGGTATTTTATACTTGTTTTCGGACTAGTTGGAAAGACACTCTATTGTGCAACGTGCAGTCATGTGCGTGTAATTCTTGACTTTGGACATTGATTTATATTTTCTTTCTAAGGTAACCAAAATAATGATAATATTCTATTTTGCCTGGTATCGAACAGCTTTCCTGTGTTAGGAAAAACACAGGATTTCCGCCCACCCATGTACAAATAAATAGATATTGTTCAGGACACACACAATAAAAGCTGCTCTTGCTTAAGCAAAGCTCACTTATGTCTGATGAGTCCCTAAGGGTCACACATTGTCATGAAACGAAATAAGCCCTACTCGCCAACATAGCAAGTACTGTCTTAGCAACTAGCATTAAATTAGGGGGAATGGAGGTTTTATAATATAGATGATGAGGAATCTGAATGTCTCTTTAAAAACAGTTTTTCATGATACAGTTTAGATGTTGGCTTGAACCAAAACTTAAATTTTTTTTAAATACAATCATGTCAGTGTGATAGGTTTGGAGACAGAAAGACAGGGTAATCCCGTATAGCAAAAAACAAATGGAAGCTGGCCTTTCTTTAAGGTAATAATTTTAAATAAAAAAATCAATTGCAATTTGTATTTCCAAATCTATGCTCTCAATCACACTCATGAAAACCAATCTTAACAATTTTAGTAACAAAACTGGAAAAAAATTTTAAAATGTAGAAAAGACGAGGAAGAAAATACATGTAGCCAATCTGAAATGGGAGAAATTCAATCGTATGTGAAGCTTTTTAACACTCTTGAATAAAAATCGTATTGTTACCAACGGGTATTACATAAGATCATACCATCTAAAGAAAGGTTTGTCAACCTTGCTTGCTGTTAAGTACCTGAAGGGAAAAATTTTTCACAGATGAGCTACTTGTATCCCTAGCACTTAAGTTTACCTAGAAATACAGTAGATGCTCAGTGAGTATTAGTTTGCTGATGGTACATGGGAAATGGTACTCTTCCAAAAAGTAGATGTGTGGGGGGGTAACGGGGGGGGGTGTGCATGTGCAGAAGGGGAATGTTGACAGGGCTGACCAAATTAATTTGTTAAAAGTTAAGTCTCTTTCTGCATGAGTTCATTATGCCACTGTAAGTCCCAAACATAGTTATTCTACAATAACTACCAATCGTAGAATAATCAGTCTAAGAAAATTTGGTCTATACCTACATGGAAGCTTTAAAATTCCTATTCTTTTCTACTCTTTTATTGAAAGGTGCAGGCAAACTATGAATTAGCACATACTTGTGTTTCATATAAATCGTAAAAGATATATATACATATGTATACACATTTATGAAATAGTCCAAAGTATTCATTTTACCAATAAAGTAACCTGTTCGTGGGAACTATATGTAATAAAGTTCCCTGTTCATGGGAACTGTATGTATTGGTGTGCATATATATAATGCACATATATGTATGTGTGTGATAAGTCACTGATATATTATATATATATATATATATGTAGTTTTGTTACTGCTAATGTCAGATATATCCTGTGTAACTATCTGACTCATACCATCAATAGTTTACTACTTTGCTTACACAACTGCTTTGGACTGAAAAGGACATTCCTGGCAAGAATCATACATATAAAACAAATTAAATTCAAATACAAAATCTACTGTGTGGAAAAGGGCACTTATTTAGAATTAAAAGGAGGAATAACTGCTTTCCCATATCAGACAGTCATTTTTAAAAATCATCTTAGGTCAAGTAAGAAATGAGAGTACAGATTAAATAGCGACTAAGAAATTACATGGAGAACCAGGGTCCATCTACTGAAGTTATCTAACAAACATCAGCGTTAGTAACTTCAAAGAGTGAAGCGGTGAGTAGATGCAAACTTTATTTATGGAACATAAACAGGACGACAGATCCTGTCACCCCGGTGAAAACCAAGAATCCTCTCTGAAATAAAGTTTCTGATGCACAGAACATCACACAGCATTTCCCTACAGGTGCCGTCTCAGTCCTTACCCAACTTACATTTCAGTAAACTGGCTCCCCAGTTGCCTTATTCACTCACCAGCATCCATTAGCCAACTCCATGCTTTATCTTCAACTGATAAGATACGGCTTCTTCTTGCCATGGTGCCATGAAAAGGATCCAGAGGTTCCCTTTAAACAACATTTCCTGAGTGACTGCTGCAGCACCAAGAGTAAAGGATATTCCAGGTCAGCCCCTTCTCCTTCCCAGCAAAATTAGCAGCAGCAGCAGCAGCGGAAGCTGGAGCAGACCGTTTAGACCCACCTCCTTGCAGGATGCGAGCCAAAGCATTCTTGTTTACGCTACACCTGCACGGAACTTGCCTGTGTGTTTGCACCTTTTCCAGTGTCAAAACAGGTGTTTTCCTGTGAGCACACTTAAAATCTGCTCCCCAAACAAGGTGATGAATACGCTGTTACTATGAGGTGCTAAGTTTCTGATTCTACAGAAACACATGCTCTTAAATGTTTATTAAAGAAAGCTTTAATGAATCCTTTTAAAATTTCTCATTTATCTTCTGCACTCCCAATAAGCAAGGAGACTGCCCTAAAATTTCCTGTTAATGAAAGAAAGGATGTTATCACACATTTAAAAAAAAAAAATGCCACCATGTAATTTTGTTCATTTCTTTTATAATATTCTGTCTGCTTTCCTGGCATCAAATCACTTTTTGTTTTACTTGCTTTTTTGCAAATGCTAAAGTTTTCATAATCTTTACAATACTTCAATCAGATGGGGAGATATCAGGACTCGTGATCTTTATTTTACAAGAAAATGACTTCTTTGCTTCCACATTTCATGTCCATTTTCACATGATTGATTTCTTTTTTCCCTAGTAATGTACAACTTTAACAAGTGGCTAGAATGTGGCTGGGTGACACAGTCAAGCAGGTAACGAGAGCTAAAACTCTACAGATATAAAAAGCATCTAGAGGGTTTTTTAAAATAGCTCAAAACAGGTAAAAAGCAACTTACTACTTCCTAATCATTTCCTTATTAAAGAAGAATTGTCATCACCCACACATGAGTGTGTTTTCTGCACAATTTAGAATAACAATCTCATTAGCAAAATTGAAACCCTATGTATACAAATGCTGAGCACGACTGTTTCTCATGTGTGAGCACTTCCCATAGCTCACTTCAGCATCAAAGTAATAAGAACAGTAAATACGCTATGTATTCCTTCACTAAATGCCAGGCGCTATCCTCAGTGCCTTACCTTTGTTGTCCCTCTAACCTTCACAACAACCCCAAAGATTACAAGTTAGTAATGCCCTATTTTGCAAATGAGGAAACTGAGGCTCCGTTAGGTTACATAACCACTTCACGGCTACAACAGTTTGAACCCAGGCAATGTAATTCCAGAGCCAGAGCTCTAAAATGTTTCATTAAAACTGCAACTTTATTTTGGTTTTCATTTATTTGTGTATCTCGTGTTTATCTTTAACAGGATATTAGAAAATGTTTAGACAAAGTGAACATTTAATAATAGCTAATACGTAAAAAGTAATTATTGTATACCCTGAAATGCCACAGGTCCTTCAGATAGATGTGTTAACTTTAACTCAGGGAAGATTTGTGACGAGCCAACAGACAGATATACTTCCACTTGACACAGTGTATCTGATGAATTGAGGCATACACCGTTAAGTTGCTAAAGGTCATACAACTATTGGGTGTCCTAAAGTCACCATACATAGGGAAATGGAAAACTGAAACTAAATACACCTTTATCGACAAAAGAGTCATTATAAAATTTTACAAAGAGGTAGCAACACACAGAGAATACTTTGCAAATATTTCTGTATTCTATAATTATAAATAGCAAAGGTAAAATCTCGCTTCAGGGAATAAGTTATAGTTTCATGCCTATCTTCTTCTCTCTCTTGAAAACTGAATAAGTGCTAGAATGAAAGAAAGGGGATAATAAATATCTTATGTCTGGCCAGAACCCTGGTAGCAGGAGGCTCTGACACGGCTGTCTCTTTTCATAACCTTAGTATGTCCACACGCTTAAACTATATACATACATTTCTCATTTGTCTTAGTGATATTTACTAGCTTAAGGAATTAAAAAATGTTTCTGTGATTCTCAGATTTTAAAGTCTAGGACAAATTTGGTTTTCACTTTTTTTTTTTTTTTTTTTGGAGACAGAGTGTCAAGCTGTTGCCCTGGGTAGAGTGCCGTAGCCTCATAGCTCAGAGCAACCTCCAACTCCAGCTCAAGCAAACCTCTTACCTCAGATTTTCTGTTTTTAGTAGAGATGGGGGGTCTCACTTTTGTCCAGGTTGATCTTGAACTCATGAGCTCAAGCAATCCACCCGCCTCAGCCTCCCACAGTGCTAGGATCACAGGCATGAACCATTGTGCCCAGCCAAATCATATCTTCAGAGGCATTAACAGGTAAGTACCATTACAATTATCATAGCATCTGTCATTCTGTTTGGGGGGATTACCATTGCTCCCAATCATACTTATATTTCATCCCCATCCTTTGCAAATAAATCTAATTATGTGCAGGGCCCAGACAATAATTTTGAGTTTAGAGAGAGCTTCAGCGATCCAAAGATCATCTGTGAGATGTGGGCTGAAACCAACGTTGGAGGAAGGAACTTCCTTGAATACTTAGCAGCTAAAACAACCTTCCTTGATTTAGTCCTTGAGGACCAAAGCCATCTGGGTAATTTCAGATGGCTCAAATCGTGCAGCTAAGGCATCAAATGTGAGACTGAAAGGCAATGAAGAACACTGAAACCAACTTATTTCTTTAATATGGCAGCAATCCTAACTCTTTGGCTATCTTTAGCATTTTTTTTTAAAGCTTTAACCTAATATAAATTAGCGACCCCCCTCCCCAAAAAAGGAACACTTCAGAGAGAAAATATTTTATGGTGAAGGCACCTCCCCTCTGTCAGAATTTAGCCATAAGCTATAATAAATGCAGCCATTTGGTGGCATTTAGCAAGAAGAACTTATTTAGGTGCCCATGTGGTACAGCTTGAGGTGATGTGTTATTTAGAATCATTTACTTCCAATTGCCATAGGAGGAAGATGACAATTCTGTACCCAATTTCCAGACAACTACTTTCTTTGCAGAATGCCTTAGATAGTAGTGTTATATATTGCATCTGCATAGGCTTGATTTACTCCCTGCCTGAGAAAAGATTTAAATGCGTCTCAGCCTCTAATCTTAACACTGAATTTAAACAAAAATTATTCAGACATTCTAAAAAGCACACTTTGACATCTTTTGAGTGAGAAAAACAAAGTACTCCTGTAAGCTTTTACATAAGATAGATCATAAGAAAGGACTTTTATGACCTTGGCATTACTGAGTGATAGACGAGGAAGAATCATGACTCACTGAGGCAGTCATGTACTAAATATATACTGATAAATACATCGATACAGACAGACAGGTTCTGACTGCTCAACAGAACCACTGCACTTAGTTATTTCTTGGTGATATCAAAGGCAATGCAATCAAAACGAAAGCATAAATTTCTGATCATTCTAACAGAATTTACAAGGACATCAGCGTTAGTAACGTTTGTACATGAAAAAGGTGACATCACCTTATTCATTAGCTCTTACTGGGTCTATTCCCTTTTATTTAATTCCTTGAACACTGCTTTATCCGGAAATAAATACATTAACAAGAATAAACTTGGGGCCATCCTTTAGTCAGAATAGGTGAGGTTACAGTAAGCTCCCCAGCTTCTTCTAGATATTAAATAACAGGCAATCCTTCACTATTACTAATCTATCCAGACAGGAACTAGTGACCTAAAAGTGAAAAGCACTAATGGTTGTGCATTACAAATCTGTGAGTCATTTTATGTTCACAACTTTATGCTTTAAATAAAACTGGCTGAAGAGAATCTGCAAGTGACTCAGTAAGACTTAGTGTTTCCAAACCAGGAAAAGGAAGGACTTTCGGTGTTTGAGATAAGGTTTGTTTTCTGTAGTTTGGAAAATAAACATTTCCTATTCAGTTATGCCCAGGGGCAGGGTGTGCCTGTGTGTGTGTGTGTGTGTGTGTAAGGGAAGGAGAGTCTGTGTTTGGGTAAGGAAAGGGAGATGGGAAGGAAGGAGAGAGGGAAAGCAAAGGAGAAAAAAGGCAGAGAGAAAGAGAAAAAGACATTATTTTTTCATAGTTTCACAGTATTTGGTACTTATGTTAAGTAGTTATTCTGTGCAGCAGCTAGAATTGACCTCAGGAAATTATGTACATGTGAGCTATGAAAGCAGTATAATCAATCATACAATCAAACAGAAAAGCTTTGCTGACAGCATACAGCAGTCACCCCTTACCTGCAAGGGATATGTTCTGAAATCTCCAGTAGTGGCCCTAAACCACAGACAATATCAAACAATATACATACGTATACGTCTGTGTGTCTGCACATTTATATGTATGTATATACACACTGGTTTTTTTGTATGCATATGTGTCTGTAATAAAGTTGTTGATACTAGCAACAATAATATGATAGAAAAAATTATAATAATATACCGCAGCTCGGCGCCTGTGGCTCAAGTGGCTAAGGCGCGAGCCACATACACCTAAGGTGGCAGGTTTGAATCCAGCCCCAGCCCACCAAACAACAATGACGGCTGCAACCAAAAAATAGCCAGGCGTTGTGGCAGGCGCCTGTGGTCCCAGCTACTTGGGAGGCTGAGTCAGGAGACTCGCTTGAGCCCAGGAGTTGGAGGTTGCTGTGAGCTGTGATGCTATGGCACTCTACCCAGGGGGATAGCTTGAGGCTCTGTCTCAAAAAAAAAAAAAAATACCGCCAAAGTTATGGGAATATAGATGTTTCTCTCAAAACATCTTTTATATTTTATTATTTTTATGAGTTTTTTAAATTTATATGAGGGTACACAAGATCGAGTAAGTTTGTTTTTAAAGTGAAGTTCGAGTTGTACTTGTGCCCTTCACCCAGGAAGTATGACCCGAACTATATAATGTACCACGGGTCACTGAAATTATAGGAGGTGAACCACAGGGAAGGGGAGGACTACTGGACTGTATCTGCATGACTACTGTGATATAGAATGCTATGTTCCGAACAGTTACAATAATAAAGTTTGGGTCTTTAGAGTAATTTGGTATCTTTATTTTAATATCCATGCCATTTTTCTGCATGTAAGTGAAAATAACATTTTTTCTGATATAAGAATAAGTAGATTTTATCCTGGTGCCATGCTAATAATAACCCTAAAGTTATCTACCTTATTTAAATACATTATGCAATTTTTTACTTACTGGAGTTACTAAGGCATAGCCAAGAGAAGTATGGATACATATGTAATCCAACAAATGACATCTAGAATTACTAAGGTATCAATAACAGCTCCCCTGAAATTGCCATATCCCCATCTGTTATCTGGAAATGTGTCATTCAAGCCTGTTTTCCATACTTGAGTACAGGATTGTAAATTAAGAGGACAAAATACACTTCTGTAATGGGTGTATATCTACTAGTTCAGTTACTTCCATTACACACCTTTGAGGCCTATATGTTATTATTACCATTTGATAGATAAGAATACTCAGAGTAATTTAAAATGTGACCAGGAAAATCTTTTCCTTGAGTTTCTCTAATTAGAAACTAAGAATTAGTGATTCCACCACACCAACACACACACATGCACGCACCCACACAAACAATATTTACTTTCTTGTGCTCTTAATAGGAATTGTTCACTATTTTTTACATGATCTATACAGAGTTACAATTTATAATGCTGAGAATTTATGAAAATAATGTATAGAGGATATCTGTAAAATGCAACTCCTTCAGTTGTCAGATAAATAAATGTGTAAAAATAATGAACCAAATAGCGCACATATCCCAAAAAATCCAGAATGCTTTTATTTTATCCAACATTTGAAAATAAAAGGATCTTGGCTTGTTTTGACAGAAATACGTTTTCTTTATTCTCATCTGCTATTGCTGTCTGAGCTGAGCCAAGTAGGCTTCACTAAGGAGTAAACATTCTTTTATTGTTACAGGCTTTCCTCAATTTCTATCAGAAAATTGTCTCCATTTCTGTTTTTGTTTATTGTTAATACATACTTCAGATTTAGATATTAAGTACTACTGGTATTATTACCTTTTTAAAGCCACAGTTAGCTCCAAAATGAGCTCAAATCTGTTAGCACTGGTACGTCCAGTTCCACATTCCAGTTTAAAATACTTCTTCCCCCGCCCCCCAACCTTTTTTTTCCCTTCCAAAAGTGACTAATCTTCCTGTTATTCTTCTCTGTCAGTTTTTCCGCTGGTACTCTTTTGTTATATAACGTTTACTTTTCCCCAGCTCCCTTTATAATTTTACTACTGTCTCTTTGGTACTATCCTTCCGTTTTCAATAGATTAAAATAGTCCATATTTATGTATTAACAAACTTTTCTGTCAACTTCTGTGCTATTCAAATTAAGCTATTTCCTCAACTCAAAAATGCAACTGCTCTTTCAATAGACATAAATAAATATCCATTTGTTGATCTTCAAAGTTCAGTTTGGTCTAATCCTTAGAATTACCAGATACCACAATTAAAGAGCTTCCAAACTCCCTGAAAAGGTGCTCCAGCAATGCAAACAGAATACCACTCCTTTTAAAGATCTCTTTCTTCCCAACACGTCTCTGGAACATCATAAAACATGCTAGCGTAGTCTTATAAACACAATAGAAAGTATTTCCATTTTCCTGATTTTCAATTATAAAATATATTTTAATTATGTACCAAGAATTTGCCTTCTACCCTAATCTCAAATAAATATAACAGCTATACCCTAATATCAGCACATGAACAAAGGAGCCAAGTTTCTTTTTTGGAAAAACATCTGAGAAGATTTTTTAGAATTAAAATAATTATTTAAATAATATGTTCCAGATTTCAGTGCACAGTTGTCATGTGCCCAGCAAAACAATAACATAAATCATAGCCCCAGGATTACAGGGCACATCTTTTGGTGAGTTAAGTATTCTATCTTATGCATTATGTCATAATCACAGGGGCTCTTGGAGAAAGGGTGTTAATAGTCCTAATTACGCTTTCCATCGATGCAAGATGTTCGCAAACCTTTTGTACATTCTCTAAAATTTAAAAACACCTTTTAAAAAATACTGAAAAAACCATGTATGATCAAGACAGTTCTAAAATGTCACCCTCACTTCCCGAAAATAGAAAGTCAAATCAAGTCCAAATAGTCACTTATGTTAAAATAGCACGGGACAGAAAATATCATTTGCTTTTGTTTTGGGGGAATTCCCATTATTCTCTCTTCTTTAAAAAATATGCACCCATAAAAATCTTATTTGTCACACAGTGTGCCCTAAACAGAAGCAGCTGATCTTTCTTTGGGTCAGCAGGTACAACTTAATTTCCAAATCTAAACACTAAGGCCAGAGACTCTAAAGTCAGCTAAAATATTGTTAGATAAGATGTATAGTATGGTACCACTACATATTAATAATATAGTAAACAAAACCAGATTTATATACAGAAGATCCTTTTAATAAAATAAAAAATCACATCATGAATAGAAAACAAGCCCAGACTACATTCTATGAAAAAAAGAGGGCCCATATCTATGTTCTCTGCAACCAGACAAATGTTTGCCAAAAAATACAGGTACTCAATAAATATCTTCTGAGTAAATAACGTCACCATTTTGCAATCCCTAGAGGGAAAAAAAAATCACAGAGCTATAAAACAATCAACAACGAGAGAAAATTATTGGGCCCAAGTCTGCTGGAGAACTTTACAGGGCTTGACCTAGGTTGTCATGATCTAATAAATTTCAGCATCCTTAAAAGTGGGGAAAACTGAAATTATGCCCTCTTCGGATGAGCCAACAAAGTACACAAAATTTTCTAGGTAGTGTTCTCACCAAATAATAATAAATAACTATAAAGTTTACCCCAACGTCCAATTCCTAGTTTATACAAAGTAAAAGAACAGGCTAAAGGGTACCATAGGAAAGTAATCAGCTGAATTCAGAATTTCAAACATTCTCCAGAACAATGACCTAAAATTTTTTAATAAATAGAGGCAGTGGGGGAAGACGAGGGAGATGAGGAATTGTTATAGATTAAAAGAATCTTAAAAAATATGCATCATCTGAATGTAAGGTATAAACTGTGTTTACTGCTTAGTAAGGGATCATTAGATATCTATTACCTAAGTCCAGAGAAATAAGAAACAGCATTATGCAGGAGCTCATTGTATACCAAGCCATTATGCCAGGACATCAAGATAAGCATGTATCTTATTCAACCTTGCATCAACCCCAAGCTAGGTACTACTATCCTTATCTTACAGACAAGAACACTGGAGCATGGGAAGGATAGTTTGCTCAGTTACTCAGTTGGCAAGTGGTATAATGAGTAACGTGTTTCAAACAGTGTAGAATGGAAATAAATTCTACACAGTTATTCCATATAGAAGAAATATTTAAGTGGAAAAAAAGAGGACAACATTGTAAACAGTGGGTGCTGCTAAGTGGCTGTCTGGGAGGAGAAAGGACCCTGGGTTGCAACATTTGTAATTTCCATAGTATAAATACTCTCACCATAGCCATTTTTAACCTACCAACAAGACATCACTGAAAAATGAAATGGGAAGAAAGTCTTACGTGAGCCAGTTCCAGCACTCCACTGCCTGCAGCCTTCGACCAGCTATACAGATAATGACATTGACAGGCTAATTCTATGGCCAGGATGCTAACAAGTCAACTAAAGAAAAATTGCAGTAACTACACATAAAACCGGTTGTTTATTTAGCTTTGTGTACAAGTAACGATCAATTTGTATCTGAAGTTAACAAGTTTCTAAGGAGTACAACGTCATGTGGGAAAGGCAATGAGGATGAGCCAGAAATTCATAGAGAATTCTCAAAGTAACATACATTTTCGGTGCGTGACATTAAAAACTATTCTTTTATGTAATTAACAAACTGTGATTAGTCAGTGATATCCTACTAAACTATTTCTCCCTTAGGGAGCACACGTGAGGGTTTATTTCTAACTAGAGAAGTTGAAAATGAAACAGAAGGAAACAATCTGATCTGGGTCAGCAACAGACAGATATTGCAACCAAAAACAAGTGGATAATTTCTGCATTCGGTGTTTTCAAACTACATGTCATATGAAAGGTGTTGAATAACTACGGATCAGAAGGGAGGAGGGAGCAAAACCGGTCACACAACTAGAGCTTTTTACTATGTACATTCAAGTGCTGTATAACAATGTTTTGGTAAACAACAGACTATATATAAGATGCTGGTCCCACAGGACTATAACAGAGTGGAGAAATTCCTATCACCTAGTGTAGTGGTCAAAACCTGTGTGGCACAATGCACTCTTTTTTCTATATTTGGGTATATTTCCGTACAAACTTACCACTGTGTTACAACCGCCTACAGGATTCAATAAAGCAATATGCCACCCAGGTTTGTAGTCTAGGAGCAGTAAGCCACACCCTACAACCTAAGTGTGTAGTAAGCTGTATTATCTAGGCTTGTGTACGTACCCTCTGTGATGTTCTCACAACAACAAAACCACCTAATGAACCATTTCTCAGAACATATCCTTGTCATTGAGGTGTGACTGTATAAATTCTTTTTTACTTATTTTTATTTAATGAACACACATACAGATACATGTAGGAAAAGGGAGCTAAATTACTAATACTGGTATTTTTAAATTATTTCTTTGACAGCATTGCTTTAGCTTAATCAATAATACTGTTGAATTGATAGGTATAGTTAAATAAATTTTATATGTGTATAAAGAGAATTATTACTATACTGATCCTATCACTTTATAAGGTTTCTTTATCATTTAAAACTTGGGCCTAATGAGTAAGTATATAGTAGAACCTTTGTAAACTGACCACCAAGGGACTGTAACAAACTCGTCAACATACAGAGGTGGACAGACTGTCTAGCACAGAGAGGTGGACAGACTGTCTAGCACAGAGAGGTGGTCAACATGAGGAACTAGGCCCCCTGGTACATGTGCATGGCCCGTCTATGAAAATCACGTCAATTTATGGAGTGATGAATGTAAGGAGGTGTTCAACTCTGGAGGTTCTATCTTATTTAGATAAACTTTAAATTAAATATAAAATCTATTTTTCACATGGAATGCAAATATAATGGTAAAGGGAAGCAACTGGTGATTAGCAAAACAAAAAAGACAATTCTACCAAATCTGCTAAGATGTTTCGCAAACTGTAACTGGGACTTCCCCTTTGGGGCACACAGCAAGTCAACTGCTGACTTCTTAGTGAATTTGATTCTTAAGAACCCACAGTTGATTATTTAACAGTTTTTTGGCTTCAAAGGACTCCAGAAAGCAAACGCAATTCAGTAGCACTGTTTTATGTTTATTAAATTCATACGTGAAACAATTGCAAAAGGTGCTCTGAGCCTTGTTAGCGTCTACACTGTTGCTTTCTCATGATGTTCTGTCTCAATAGTAGGATGCAGAAATCCTTTACTGGGTCAATTTAACTATTGATTTCTACTCTGAATGTTTACAAATGGCAGAAAAATGAATCTTTTCAATCCACTGCCACGGGGGAGAAAACCCCACAGAATTAAGTCACTAAAAATGAAAAAGAAAAATCGATCAGAATTTATGCCAGTACATCAAGATACTAGAATTTCTAGTAACACTGTTGTTTAGCACATAAAATAAAGTTGATTTTAACATTGGTAAAGCAGGACACCATTGGGGGTGGCCGGGGCCTGGGGGGGCGAGGCCTGACAACAACGCAAACTTTGATAACCAGTTCTCGATAATCAGTTCCCAACAATTATTTGTTATTATTAAAGTTTAACATTATAAAATTAACAAAAATAGTATAAAACGCATATCCTGGCGAAATAGCCACATGGCAGCCAAAAACCATATATTCCCTTCCTGTTCTCCTGTGTTCCCTAGCTTGTCATACGTTCTTTCCAAAAATCGGGACTTTTTAAAAAATGTTGCAGGATGCGGGACAAATTGTTCAAAATCGGGACTGTCCCACCAAAAGCAAGATGTCTGGTCATCTTAACATGAAATGACCAATTGTGTTGCCAAACTAAATTGACATTTTTTAGCCCAATTATTAGATTGAGATGAGAACACAGATACTTTTTTTTTTCTTGAGGCTGAATCTCACTCTGTTGCCCGGCATCTTCATAGCTCATAGCAACTTCAAACTCCTGGGTTCAAGTGATCCTTTTGCCTCAGCCTCCTGAGTAGCTGGACTTACAGGCATGTACCACCACGTCCATCTAGTTTTTCTATTTTTAGTAGACACAGAGTCTCACTCTTGCTCAGGCTGATCTCCAACTCCTGAACTCAAGCATCCACCCACTTGAGCCTCCCAGAGAGCTAGGATTACAGGTGTGGGCTGCCACCCCAGCTTCAGAAGCACTGTTTTAATCTTTGTGATATCACAATTAGAAATAAAAATTTTAGTGTTTTATATTCAAGGCTAGTTTGCATTTCCTTGATGCAACCTTTCAAAAAAGGTGATTGTGTCAATTTTTAACGAAATGCATGGCCTAATTTACAACTGTAATAACTGTAATTAGCACAAAAATTTTTTCAAATCTTGGGGATACAGCAAGAAAACTTATGGCATAGGTCAGGAGCTACTATTTGTGATGATATCTCATAGTCTGTCCCATTTAAACTTTACAGGTAATATTTACAGAAGCCTACCATGTGTTAGGCCTATGATGACCTAAGGTACAGCCTTGTTTGTGTTCCAGACAGAGGACATGGAGTCAAAACCCAAGGACAATGGCCTAGGGTATGAGAATGACCAAGTTCTAATGCTTCTCTCCTATCATTACATATTTATGCAGTACAATAATGTAGTAAATAATGTATATGCTCTCCTTATGTAAAAGAATTTCTATACTCCAGTGATACTGGTTAGCTTTTAGAACAGTCTCTGAAACAAGGATAAATAGGTTCTGGGTTAGTGGTTAAGAGGTCCTCAAGAGATAACTAATAAACCCAGATTCAAAAACAAAGAACCACCACCACAATAACAAAAGCCCTCAGGATGAAATACATACCACTATCTCAGTCTGAAAGTAGACTGACTACACTTGTTTTAAAATTGACATGCCACTGTGTGTACCACAAATATGAAGCAAGATTTAAAATACACAGGGCGGCGCCTGCAGCTTAAAGGAGTAGGGCGCCGGCTCCATATGACGGAGGTGGCAGGTTCAAACCCAGCCCCAGCAAAAAACTGTGGGGAAAAAAAAAAAAAAAAAGATTTAAAATACACAAAAGCATGAGGGCGGTGCCTGCGGCTCAAAAGGGTAGGGCCCCGACCCCATATGCCAGAGGTGGTGGGTTCAAACCCACCCTCGGCCAAAAAAAAAAAAAAAATACACAAGACCAGATATAAAACCCCTGAAACTCTGATGAAGAATGCCACATTGGGCTATATCTTGAGCATTATAATTATTTCCTAGTTTACAAGATTAGAAAATTAGGCTAGCCTCCTAATTACCAACAAACAAAACGAATGTACTCTGAAGGCCTCTCCACTCATCTTTTTTTGTGTGCCATACGAACAAGAGACTCACTGTTTAAGACACTGAAAAATGACTTCATGCCAAGCGGTATCATTCTATAAATCCTTATCTTTTAAAGATTATTATCAAGGCCTTATCTTCTCTGAGAACTCACTCTATTTGCAGAAAAATATTACAAATCTAAAATAATGGATCAACACAACTTATTCTCCAAGTAGATGACTTTTGCAAAATGTGAAGCTCCTTGAAGAGGGCCAGTAAGTCTCAATGAGTAACATATCTTAATGCTTAAGTGGTGATTACAGCATTTGTTACCAGCTACGTAATTGCTCTATTCTAACTCTTAATGAGCTTGAAGCACTAAATTTTTAATCCCTCCTGATGATCCTCTTCAAAGTGGATAAATATAGGTTCCCCTTCAATCAAATACAGTACTTAATTGCTAGTTCTGCTGGCACCAACACATAATCTGGAACATACTTTATTCTCTAGAATTTTTCAGTTGTTTTAAAAATAGCTACTACCACACAGTATTTAAAATAATTAAGAAAGGGATAAAATAACGAGCAAGTTAACAAGTAGCAGAACCTGGGGAAACTTGAATTCTTTCCACTTCAGGTTGAAGATCTGCAACGCTATGAAGTATTCATACTTGAAGAAAAAACTTAAATTTGTTTCTAAAATTAGCATATGGCAGCATTTAAATGGCAGGAATTCTCTGTACAGATATATGTCTTTGTTACTGTTATTAGTTCTATAATAAAAACAGTAAGGATTATAGAAGTAGTGTGGTTCACAGAATGTTCCTCTCATAATAAATACCAATACTAATCAAAGACTTTCTCAATATTCTCAGTAAGTCAAGAAAGGAAAAACACAACACTGATAATGTCACTATCCTGGTGGTATCAGTTCTCCCTATGCAAACTTTGAAGAGTGAATACTATTCTGTGTGGAAGCCAAATCCCTTTCCAACAAAGCACTCTTACAAACAGGGAGTTAATATTGTTATCAAAATGACGGTGTATCATGCCACTGCATGGACCACCTTATCACTCCCCTGTGAGACACAGCCTGAGTACACAGCCATCGTAGCAGGAAACATGACTTGGTCCTCATGCGCTGGCTGTACAAGATAACATACAAAACACGCCATGAGTCAAAATAAAGGCCTGTTCCAAAAATCTCCATCAACAGAACATCAACAGTCCATCACAGTACCAGAGCAACGGGATTGGATGAGTCCTAACCTAAATGAAGGATCTTCAATTCCTTAGAGAAAAATTTTATGAATAGTTTTATGTGGCTGTCCGACAAATGTCCCATTACATAAAAAGACATTCTCTAAAGCTGAATTTAAAAGCACATAAAATCTGCTCATAATTATTGGTCATGGTCAGGAAGGAACAGTGCTTTCAACTCACTAAACACTTAATGGCTGCCAAGGATATCAAAACACCGTACATGCAGAGGTGATTAATGCAAGCTGCCTGTTTTAAGCTTAAAGAGCTTAAAAACTGGTGGGGAAAAGAAACAAATTACAAATTAACTGTAAAATCAAATTTAATGTGATTTATTCTATGAGACATGAAAAGTAAGGAAACATAGGGAAGAAAAGCTATTCATTTCATGAAGGATGCTTCATTCCATAACCACTATACAAGGGATTCTCCAGAGTAAGAGCACAGAGATAGAACTAAACCCTTTAGTTCAACTGGAACCACAGGTTGGCTACAGATGCAAGAGTCTGGCAAAAATAAAAAAGGTATCTGTAAGAATAAATTGGCTGTACAGAATTTTAAATGTTGGGCATTGTATATTTCACCATAATTTTAAATTGTGTCCTACACATCCTTTACATGAGTAGGTTTTATAACAATCTTGTAATGTATATATACATGCATACTTTTGGGGGGAGAGTTTGTTGTTAAAGAGAAAAATGTGACGTAAACCTTTAATGTCACCAGTAATCATGGCATCAGGAAAGTCTGTTACTTGGACTGGACCTTAAGAGAAGTTAGTTATCTGTTAGGTGTATCAGTGATGCCACTTTCATGAAATACACGCAGCATATTCCCAGCTTTGCTATGACTTTATCACTAGTCCTAGTGAGCTCTACATCTTTATGGAGATGACTAAACCATAACCTCACTGATCCTTGGTTACCTAATCTGCAGAACTAATGGACTGCCTAATATCATTTTCAAAGACACTTCTAACTGCAATTTCAACACTCTATAGATCAGTAGAGTTCGATGGAGAAAATGATAAAAGAAAAAAATTATCTAAATACTAAACAAAATCCTCGAACATGCATGAATAATCTTTTAACATATAAAGAACAAGCAACTCTTAAATTAAGGCAAAAAAAATCAGGTTTTTCATGAAACTAAATGTAGCACCTGAAGTTTTCCTTCTTAATACTTTTTAAAAGCTTTAACTGTATGAGGAGTTAACTAATGAGTAACTCGCCTCTGTCACAGATGATACTTTAGTAAAAGCTTAACCCAAATAGACCCACAGCTGAATTTCCATTTTCTTTCTGGATTCCTCAAAAATGTTAGAGGTAGTTTTAGTAGTGCAAATAGCATAAGGTTAGACTCTAGTTCAAGTTTTATATATTAACCTGATATTGAAAAATCATAAAAATCAGGATAAATCTAAGTAGCCAGGATATCACTTGAAAGCTGGTTCCCATTTGTGAATGACTATGGAGTTTTGTTTTTGTTTTTTTTAAAATCTGGATTGATTTTATTTCTATTCTTCAAATTGACATAATAATAGCTGGTTATGGCTCAGAAATGAGATTTGCAGCCTGTCCTTTCAAAGATCTATGCAGTAACGATAAACCCGGTGGTTTGAATTCATCAAACTCACACTAAGCACTATGTCTCTGGGTGAATAGTTGCTGCTGGACAATGAATCTTTTCAAACTACCTAGAATAGAATCTGTAAACCCACAAACAAATGATTTTCCATCGATCAAGTCCTATTTTAATTCAAATGCAGTTTAGAACCACACAGTGGAATAAATTTGCGGTAACTTTATACACTTAAAACAATTCATCTTTATGTTTATGATAATGCAGTTTTATTTGTGCTGTGGAAAAAAAAAATACATAGTTCAAGAAATATAATCTCCAAAACTCTACCACAATGGTCAGATTAAAACTTGTAATGGTGCTACATAACTACTTCTTGCATCTTCTTTTTTTTTTTAATAAGACAAACATACTTTAATGACCAAAACACTTTCAGAATGCTTGTAACTTGATATTCCTTTTTTCTTCCAACAGTGACCTGTTTTTCTCCAGAACAGTTACTAAGAAAAATATTTTTCAGCTAGTCCTAAGAATGACTTCCTTAGCAGTCCCTTCCTTTGTACTATTAAACAGTCTGGAAAATTGCTTGATCAACTCATTCATGCTGTCCAAATATACTACAGGCTAAGGCTGACCATCAATTTTCTCTTTCTTAAAACAACACACCCAACTTATGCAAGAAGTTCTAAAGTAAGAGCACATGGATTTTTAGGGCCACTTTTGCAAGCTGATATTTTATAAAGCTGTATCTGCACAGCCTAGCCTATTCATTGGCTGTATCTGAGGAGTACCGCTTATAATGCAAGAAAAGTTGTATGCACCTAAATCCATCATCATTCAAAAGCAACAAATAAAATGAACAAAATGACATCCTTAAGTGAAACAGACCCTTTAACATCTTGCTGAACTTCAGCACGACAGATAAAGATCGATTAGAAATGCAAAGAAAAGATATCAGAATTATTTAGAGATAACTCTATGTAGAGTTGGAGATAGTAATACTAAATAAAATACACAAAAAATACGAAATTATTTATAGCCCAGCCAAACTACAACAACAACAACAAAAAAAAATAGCTGGGTGTTGTGGTGGGAGCCTGTAGTCTCAGCTACTTGGGAGGCTGAGGCAAGAGAATCACCTAAACGCAGGAGTTGGAGGTTGCTATGAGCTGTGACACCACGGTACTGTACCAAGGGCAATAAAGTGAGACTCTGTCTCTTAAAAAAATAAATAAATAAATAAATAATTATGTTGTCATACCAGTTACTGCTGGAGCTCCACATTTGTTGGTGTTTCAAGAATCTGTTAAAAGTGGCATATCATTTTACCAAATGGCTAGGAAATATAGCAAAATGGAAGATTTGTCGTAAATGAAGATCTGCTAATTACAATCGATGCACAGCAAATAGTTTTTTTTTTTTTTTTTAAGAATCAAGAAACAAAGGAAATGGTTTGGAAAGAAAAAAAAATTCTGAATCAAAAACTCAATGGGGAAATTACTAAAACGTTATGCTACCTTCTTACTACGAATAAGCAATTACTAAGTAGGGGAAAAGTTTATTTTATTTTTTAAATCAGCCTTTAAAAATTCATCACCAGTGGCAGAAGACCTAATCCCAGTGAGACTAGTCCACACCACAAGGTCCCAAATCTACAGGCGCTGATGTGGATGTGAGGAGAGAACACTGCCCTGCTGGTGCGACTGCAAACTAACCCGCCTCTGTGGAAAGAAGGACGGAGAATTCTTAAAGAACTAAGAGTGGGCCTTCCATTTGATCCCACAGTTCCATTACTAGGTATCTACTCAGAAGAATAAAAATCAATTTACCACAAAGACATCTGCACTAGAGCGTTTACTGCAGCTCAATTCACAACTGCCAAATTGTGGAAACAAACCCAAGTGTCCATCAACCCACGAATAGATTAACAAACTGTGCCATATGAACACCATGGAGTACTACTCAGCCGTACAAAAAGATGGAGCTGAAAATACATTGTTCTTAGTAAAATATCTCAAAAATGGAAAAAAAAAACCTAATGGGGGGCGGCACCTGTGGCTCAGTGGGTAAGGCGCCAGCCCCATATCCAGAGGGTGGTGGGTTCAAACTCGGCCCCAGCCAAACTGCAACAAAAAATGGCCAGGTGTTGTGGCAGGTGCCTGTGGTCCCAGCTACTCAGGAAGCTCAGGCAGGAGAATCGCCTAGGCCCGGGAGTTGGAGGTTGCTGTGAGCTGTGTGATGCCACAGCACTCTATGAGGGCAATGAAGTGAGGCTCTGTCTCTAAAAAAAAAAAAATGGATTCAATGCAAATATGAAACTAATATACTACGTATAGAGACTACATACTCAAAGGAACCAGGAAACTCAAATATAGTCTGGCAAGGGGGAGGAAGGGAGGAAGCAGGGAGAGGAGGGGAGAGGAGGGAGGGCAACCGGCAGGACCTCATTTCATGTGCACAGTGCGTGAGGGTGTTCACCACACCTCTGGATGCAGGGCTCGAGTACAACTCGAACCTTACTTATATTGAAAACAATGTAACCTGAAAATTGTAGCCTCATATTAATTTGAAATTTAAATACATACATATATGACTGATTTTTTTAAAAAGGGAAAAAATGAACCTATCTTGATCTCTTTATTTTGACTGTATTCTACCTATCAAAATATTTATATTAATCTTATTAAAATGTAAGTGTAAAATAAGAAAAAGAATGCAAAGCAAAAAGAAGAAAAAGGAAGAGGGAGAGGGGGAGGAGGAGGAGGAGAAAAGCCAGCAAAGCCAGCTCTATGTGACAGTCTGGAGAAGGCGAGGGTTTCCAGATGGTTTTATCCTTAGGAGATAACATATCTTCTCTATAGATTGAGACGCCGTGGAAAAAATATTAGGTTCCCTGAACCTCTGGGCAGTTATTAAAGTAATGGTCATTAATCAGAAGCACACAGCTTTTAAAAAATGTATCTGGCCATTTCTATTGGATTAGAGATTCCAACTAAGTCAGTCTAGGTGGTAGGGCAAGCCGTGGGTAGGGGAATAAATATACTTTTCCAAGTCTCTTTTGCTTTGTGCAGGCAGGAAGCCTGGAAAAGTACCTGAGAAGCTATTTGCACGCAGTGGAAATGCCATGTAAGCTGCTGACTCACAAGGAATTAAGTGGATCCTGCTATTAGGATAGCTGATCACTAGGCAAGGGAAAGGTTTGGGTCTAGCAGGTATCTGCAGCAAAGCGGTCCAACTGGCCACCTCTCAGACACTACTTCACTGCTGAGCTTTTACATTTCTGCTGCTGAAGTTCAGAACTGACAGGTTTTTCTGAGGTTTTAAATGCTATTTTTTAAAAGTCAGTCAAAATTTTTTGTGCTTCCTAATTCTTCGAGATTCGTAAGATTGCCAAATAAACCCAGGTGGCAAAAGGTTACAGATCTAAAAGCCCTGAGGTAGGACGGAGAGGGAGCAGTTCTCCTTCAATTCACCCCCAAGCAAATATTAATACACTGTGAAAAATCAAGCAAAACTTGGGACCAAAATGCAACTAGAGGAAAATGTTAAGGAATGCTTTATTAAAATGATTTTTATTCTCAATATTTCCATCTATTTTCCTGATCTAATACAGACTTCCGTAAGACGTGCATGCATTTGTGTGTGCGAGAGAGAAAGAGAGAGAAAACAACAACAGACAGAGCAAGTAGAAGCGTGTCCTCTGACTGTTGAAATTATCTGTAGAAACTTGTCTGCTGGAAAATGTTTCTTGAACTTTGGTTTGGCTCCCACCTTGGAGCTGATGGGAAATAAAAAGTTTTCCATGGATGAGAGCCAACTGAGCTGCTACAACAAAAGGCAACATTCATGAGATGAATGGCACCATGATCTCATTCTGAAGCTTAATTTTTTATTATTAAGTGTGAATTGTCTAAAGTTTGGAAAATTCAAACTACCCTAAATGTTATTATTGACTTTAAATTTTTTTTAACTATGAAACATAAAAACGTAGCAAAAAGAATTGATCTCTTTTTTACTTCGAATCGTTCAGTTAATTTTCTATCTCTGCAGTCCCCCAGTATAAGAGCACTGACATACATATATAAGCCTTGCTTGTTAGTTCTACTTCTATTCAGTAATAGCTAGCTGCAACATGAAATCATTCTTAAAGAGAAGTTGATTTTTTTTTTTCAACAAAACAGGGACATCTAAAGATGCCATCTCCCTTGCTTTTTATAAGAAATACAGGCGGGAAATCCTAGGTATTACCAAGCATCTGCTAACTAAATACTTAATTCCAGGAAGGCCTTACTGCAACATCTCTGGCAACTGCCAAAAGCTGAAAACAAATTTTATGTTCCCTGCCCTCAGAGGTCCTCCTGTACCTTTGCCTAATTGTTTCCACAACATGCTAAAAGCCTAAAATAGCCAACTCAATTAAGCAAGCTACAAGCATTTCGGCCTCTGAACACATATTTGATCCTCCTTCTACAGCAAGTAATACAATTAACTCATTGTCACACACTAAATCAATACACAGCAGAATAGAATGGGCAATAATCAATAGCCTTAACAAGAAGGCAGTGGCACGGCTCAGTAAATCAAACAGTAAATGCACAATTCATATTCAGAACTAAGGTATAACAACATTTACACATGCCGTAAAGGAAAACCCAGAACGGGCTGTAGTAAACAACTATGCTATATTATTTCTGAAGAACCAATAAATCAGAGATCTGGGGCTTTTGTCCTCCCAATTGCTGGAAAAAAAAAATTATATGCTTATTTCTTACCAAGCCAAAAGTTTCAAACTTGTAAATTGGGCAAATGTTTTAAATATTTGGGAGCAAAAGCGACCATTTCGACAGCCTAGAATTGGATCTCTATCTATTGACAGTGAAAGATTTAAAAAAAAAAAAAAAAGCTGTAATAAATTTGGGTGCTTACTTACACTTTAAAGAAAGTGAAGGGTAGTTATTTCACCAAGGTTATATAGGTATAAAAAGAACAAAAGTCAAACCATGAAAAAATAAACATTTAACATTTCATCTACTACTCTGTGCAGATACTTCACTGAATAAATATTATTTTTTTTTTAAATATTAGATGAGGTTTTTAGGAGGAGGCTTACATAAGTAATGTAGAATTTAAAAAATACTAAACATGAATTTAAATGTGAATTATTTGTTTTAGACCAGCATAAGGCTAAAGAGGCATTAGTTTCAAGTGAAATTAAATTTGGACCAGGTTTTACAACCACTTTCCCCCTCAGAAAATTCCATTTATGAAATGGATTTTCAGGCACAGACAATATATAAATACTGAGTTACTGTATTAATACTATCCCGATTAGCTTGAAGCCTAGTGAGACACACGTGAGGTGTTACGAGTGTTCTCTGTTGGTAACAGGTAAGTCAATAAGCTGTGTACGACAGTGCACACTTGTACACATTCCAGATAAGTCATTTTAATTTTTTCAATCAGATAACACAGACACCTGCAGTGCCATATGCAAAATCACAAGAGGCATTTATTAGGACCTAAGACAAAGCTCCTCTCATGAGTAGAAAAGTAACTTAGACTGAATTCCAGCACTCACACAAGAACAATGGTAATGAACACCATTTCTGAAGTCAAGACAGGGCAGTAAGTGATTATGTAACTGGTCTCCCTGACTCACAAACCTCGAAAGCAGGTATTATTCAACTCTCTTTGTAGATGAGATGAGGAAGGTAAAGTGACAGGAACAAAGTCACTAAGAAGTCAGTACAGAATCACACCCAGATCCTGACACTTCCGTGGTTGAGGGCTCTTGACTCACTGCCCAAAACATGATTTTTAATCATGTTTATCCTCCATGGTTTTTTGCAGTAATTCTGAAGATCCTCCTTTCCTTAAAATTCCAGCCAATCTAGACTCTCAGAAAACACCAACAATACGATGAAAAGTGAAACTAAAGCAAACTCAGGAAGAAAACTCAGAGAAAGAAAATCAGAGGACAAGGAAAACCACTCACTTTTCCAGGGATCAACCTGGTCCTGGACACAAAATGAATTTAACTCATGGAGTTTGCATCTACATAGCAATCGATGTTGTAAAGAATATTTTTAACTGGCTGATTAAACAGATTCATACGTTCAAGAAAATGGCCAAAAGCCAGCGAGCTGCTAATTGTTTCAGGAAAGGATCCTTGTAACACTGGCTATTGGTGTTAAAGTTTTTCAGTTCTTTGTTGTTCATGCTACCATCTGTGAGAATAATTATGTATTTCTCATAAACGGTTTTAGATAATGTAACAAACAATAACATTTAAGACATATCTCTGAAGAGTCCAGGAGTACAATGTAATATTTACTAAATACCCAAGAATTTCATCATCTGAAACTCATGTGTTCATGAGTAAACCTGCTCTTTATGCCACATCATCATGAACAAAATACAATCACTGATTCTTATATTTATAGTCAATTTTATTCCAATTACATATAATACAAAGTCTTCAAAATGATGTAAGCCATTTTTAAGTACATCATTAAAATTAATCTATTCATGTGAAAATTCTTTCTACTTAGTGAATGTAAACATTTCAGCATTGTTGATATAGTAAGTAAATATTACAGATACACAAAAATTAAAAACTATTAAAATTTTATTCCTAGTTAATTTTTGAAATATAATATTAAAAAGCATAAATACATAGTGTGATACACAATAGGAAGAGAACATGAATCATTGATCACTGTCACAGAGGTATGTGAATCATCTTGTCTGGATTTTAATTTCATAAAGTACAATTTACAAAGATTTACAAAGGTTTTTAAGAACATTTTGTTTCAAATATTGCTGTAAATGCCCAATAAAACACATATAATAAGAAAGAAATCTCAACTTCTTAGAAACTAGCCTCATGGTTCTATGCTTTAGAAAACCACCAATTATATTACTTCTTTCAATAAAAAAATTCTATTTTAAGCAAAAAAAAAAAAAAAGAAGAAGAAGAAGAATTATACAGTAGAAAACAACCTCCTTATCTGGTGCCCTTTACTTCACTTCTAAACCTTGTCATAGAATCCTGAAACCCTCATAGTGTATTTTCCCCAGAAAAGCCCATTATTCTGACTTTCTACAATGTTCATTCTCTGTCTGTGGCATGACTTAAAATTCTTCTTGACCAGGTGGTGACTGTGGCTCAAAGGAGTATGGTGCTGGCCCCATATACCAGAGCTGGTGGGTTCAAGCCCAGCCCCAGCCAAAAAAAAAAAAAAAAAATCTTCTTGACCTAAGGTGTGGATTCTACATAGACTACTACTTAAAACTTTAATATAAATTTAACCATAAGCAATTATTCAAGGATGGTTTTCTAAACTAAGAGAAAATGAGCACTTCCTTTCAAATTTCTTTTTACAGTTCAATAGTCTAATTTTTTCATTGCAGTGAACTTTGCAATGAAATGTACAAATCTTCAGGTGCATTTCCTGAGTTTTGACCAATTCACGTGTGTATGTACGTAACCCAAATCCCTACCAAGGCAAAGAATACTGCCAATAGTCAGATCTCTCCTGCATGCCCCCCCCCCAATCAGTCTCATCTCTCACAATGTGCATGTTTTTAAAAGCACAATTGTCTTAAATTCAAGCAATTGCCATGACTCAACAAATACTTGCCCATGTATCTAATAAGTAGATTCACTAATAATTAATACACTATAATTTTATATGCGCAAGATCACTGCATAGTGCTTTGTAACCTCACTGAGTGAAACTTTGCCAAAAGGCTCAAAGCATAATCTCCAAAGAGAGACTGCCTGGGTTGAATCTCAATTCAGCTATTTCTTGACTGTGTGACCTTGTATAGGTTATTTAACCATTCGGAGGTTCATCATTTTATATAATTAATTAATTAAGATCAAATCAGGGGAATAAAATTAACCATTTCTCTAGTGTTAAAAAAAAACTAAAAAATAACTATAGTGTTACTAAAAAAAAAAAAAACTATAACTATAAACTGTAACTAAAAAAGAAAAAAATAGTGTTACCTAAAAAAAAAGAAAAAAGAAATCTGTCTCAGTTTTATCTCACTAAATTATGGAATATGATGATGGTCCCAGTATAAATCTCTTGCCATATAAAAATGAGTGGTAAAACCATTTTGGCCAACACAAGCAGAGCAGACTTTTCTTTTTTTTCCTTTTGCCAGCACACATAACCATAGCTGAAATTCACTTATTTTTCCTATACTATATATATATGTATATATATGTAACAGTTTTTTAATCTATGTCATAACGACTCTCTCAGACACATAGGAGAACATTTCATGTGTACTTGTGTTCTGTATGGGGAAATTTTTGTTCTACTGGGACATTTTAAAATTAAAGACTAGAAGAGTTAAAAACAACATCATATTATTTTGTGATCATATTAATCTTCGTGGAACATCTGAGAGGCTTGAAAATGTATAATAACCCCTAGTCTATCAACACCCTAAAAGACAGGGACTCTGTGTGCTGTTCACCTTCACCTCAAGATTGCTACTAAAATATACAGAACACAGCCGGTAACAAATAATGAGAAGAGGAGGAAGAATGGATCATTTTCCTTTAATTAAGATGCAGAGGTGGCACATCCTTGGTCTATCATTTCTTTAAATGTTTAATGAAACCTATGGTAGAAAGTCTATGTTTCTGCTGAAAATCTCTCTTCTTCTAATACTAGTCATCCTTTTGGGAAATAAAGAAACCAAGAGTAGCTAATAAATAGTTTTAAACGAAAAAAAAAAAAATCCTCACTTTGCATTGTGTATTTCTCTGCACACTCAACTGCCATCCTTTACGTTCCATATTAAGCTACTACACATTACTTACACCTTTTAGGTTTTGCAGGAGCTATTTAAACAGATCCCCCCCCAAAAAAACCCTTCCTATGTAGATGAGTCCTCTTTAAAGTGGATAAAAACTCCAGTTCATCCGAGTTTGGGGTTTCTTTCTTTATTTAATACACTGGGGTTTTCCTATCACAGACATTTGTTTTCAATTCATACTCTATGATTCATGGAAGGCAATGTTCATAATAAAAGTTCATAATAAAAAAGTTCAACAAATAAAATCATGATGATAATCATTAGTCACAACTTAGCCACGAAGAGAGATAATGTGAAGAAAGACAGTTCACTTAGATGACAGATTTTTCTTAACACGATTCTTTACATAAAAAATGAATTCTTGGGTTATTTCTTTCTTCATGGTTCATTTCTCAGTAGCCTCCCTTTAAGGAGAATTATTTTATAAACAGCAATTACCAAAGAGGGATCTTATTTCAGACATGATAAATTTGGCTCTGTTTTTCGCTAAAACCTTTTATTTTTAATTTGGCCCATTTGGTGAGCCAACACTATTTAGTTATAAAAGCTTCCAGGGATTGGGAGATGTTACTAGGCTTATTTTCAGTCTATGAACGATTTTAGAATATTAGATGAGCAAAGATATCTGGAAGCCAATTACCATCTGAACGCAGTAACATGGAGAAGAATAAATTACAGACGTAATTTATCCGTCGTAAGCGGATCCCAAACACTGAGTATGTCTGTATTTTCACAGAAAATTGAAAATGATAGAACTGTTTCCCAGCGCTGCTAACTTTAATTTTCCACGTTTTACTTTGTGTAATTTACTGTCAACTATTAACAGCAGATTCTTCTTGCCTCAGTTGAGAACAGGCTGGACTTAAATGATTCTGAGATCTGGAAATGGGCACACTCACTCTACATGTAATGCAGGGAGATAAATTCTAACTTCAGATATCAGAGTCATATGAGGTCTGGGGAAAACAAGGTCTTGGATTTCAAACTCATATTAATATATTCATGTAAATTCAGAAGAATGTTGCTGGGCCTAAAACTGTGATCTCTGGTTAAAATATAGGTGATTTCCAAGTCAGCTGTGACTATGGGGACTTCCTTATTGGGGATTCCCTCCAGTTCTTCTACGCCACTGTGGTCTCAGAATTACTAGTGTGACATCAATCTTTGAAACGACCAGACCATTTGTCTCTCCCAGCTTCAAGTTCCTTCAAATGCCACCAAGGAGTATCCCCTTCCCAAGCTCCCCTGCCCCTACCATCCAACCTCCTGCTCAAACTGTAAACAACTATTTCCTGGAGGACTGTTTTTAATATCTAGTTCCTCAAAGTTTGCCACAGCAACTGCTTAAGTTATATACCTTTAATTCCTGAATCCTCATCCCCTATCACATCCTAAATGTCATTCTTCCTCACATCTGAGGAATTACTGATCTCTTGACTATATCCTGTGATAAAACAGCCAAAATGCAAAACAAAATTGAGTTTGACATTTTCACTATCCACCTATTTCCCCATTGCCACTCACAATTAGAAAATAACAAGCTCGGCGCCTGTGGCTCAATCGGCTAAGGCGCCAGCCACGTACACCTAAGGTGGCGGGTTCGAATCCCAGCCCGGGCCCGCCAAACAACAATGATGGCTGCAACCAAAAAATGGCCGGGCGTTGTGGCGGGCGCCTGTGGTCCCAGCTACTTGGGAGGCTGAGGCAGGAGACTCGCTTGAGCCCAGGAGTTGGAGGATGCTGTGAGCTGTGATGCCATGGCACTCTACCCAGGGGATAGCTTGAGGCTCCGTCTCAAAAAAAAAAAAAAATTAGAAAATAACAGCAACAACCACACGTTTAAAAGTTTCAAAAGAAAAGAGAATGGGGAA
>CAUYQV010059047.1:0-31786 GCA_963574575.1 Galagoides demidoff | reverse complement strand
AAGCAACAGACTACCTTGTGTGTTAGAGATCATGGTGTCATCCAGCTTGTCTCTTGATGGCACTAGGTGTAACAGTTGCCCAAAAGGAGGCTATAGCAGGGCCACTTTTTTGCCACATGTGACAGAAATTAAAGGCTATCTTCTTTTTTTTTTGAGACGGAGCCTCAAGCTATCCCCCTGGGTAGAGTGCCATGGCATCACAGCTCACAGCAACCTCCAACTCCTGGGCTCAAGCGAGTCTCCTGCCTCCGCCTCCCAAGCAGCTGGGGCCACAGGCACCCGCCACAATGCCCGGCCATTCTTTGGTTGCAGCCATCATTGTTGTTTGGTGGGCCCGAGCTGGGGATTCGAACCCGCCACCCTAGGTGCATGTGGCTGGCGCCCCAGCCGACTGAGCCATAGGCGCTGGGCCTAAAGGCTATCTTCTAAAATAATTGTGTTCACAATTTGCAAAGAACTTTCACATCACGGTAGGAAGGGTCCAAATGCACACCCTCATGCGGCTCAGCACGGTCTGTGCCATCAGAATCTGGACTGGAATTCTAACTTTGCCATTTACTAGTTGTGTGTGATGGTAGAAAAGTTAAACTTAGTTTACCTCTGGGCCTCAGGTCCCTCATCAGTAAAATGGGAATAAAATAGGCTTATCTGCACAATTCAATTATATTTAAAGGTCGAAGATAGTGCCCAGCCAACAGCAAACTTCCACTGCTATTACTACCCCTGCTGTGACTGCCACTTTTACTACGGCCATGGCCCCATGCCCAGGCTACCAAAAATGCTTCGATACTCTGCATTCAAACTGGAGGTGAAATTCTGTCTGTTTAAGTGAGAAGGCTACCCTAAAAATATCCCTTCTCCAACTGTTATCGAAAGGAAATTGATGGTATAATTAAATTACCTACTTCTGTAGCACTCACTACCCTTAAGGAGACATGAGTCTTACACAGTCTTACATGGACTTTTTTTTTCATGTGCAATTTATTTATTTATTAAATCATAAACGCATAGATCATGTATACATTAATGCATGTACGGGGTACAGTATGCTGATCTCAAACAGAATTAGGAGCATTTCAAAATGGACTTTCACTATAGACATTACATCATGGCAACGTCTATAAAATTTTCACAGAATTCCTTATGCCAATTCTTTCAGAGATGAACATGATTTTGTGGGCCCAGTTATCAGTAAAGCAGATTTGGACAGAAGATAACCTGACACCATGCAACATGACTACCTTCAGGAGAGGATACCATTGGTCTTCCCCAAAGCTGTAAGCCAAGCTTGGTACAGAGCTGGTTCTCATCACTAGGAAATAAGACTCAACTCCAGGAAGCCAGCAAAAAGCACCCCCATCCTTTGAAGATCTAGATACCAAAGGGAAGCAAGTGTCTTTTGGAGATGATGTAAGCAATGCACTGATTCAATTGAAATGCAAAAGTGTTCTTCAAAAAAAAAAAAACAAACCAATCGCTCTTTGAATCAATTACATATGCCTTATAGCTTACAGGAATTAAAGGTGAAAGTTTGTGAGCAGAAACTTAAGCCTAGCCCAAATCCATCACTCAGGGTCAATTAATGAATGACTGGGGGGAATAAGTCTGGGTAAAATCTTGACCCTGCATAAGTTTATCAACAAATATCTTTCAGGAATACATAGCAATAAATAGTGATTATTGAAATTTAGTAACTTCTATGCACAGTCCTTGAAAAATTTCAGTGATCACAAAATGATACTATATTTTAACATTTCAAGAATAATACAATTTTTAGAAAGGTCTAAAAATGTTTATGGTTAGTGTCAAAAAAATAAATTTGTGGGAGCACTTTGAGAATATCAAGTAAAATATAAAAATATCAGCCACCATAATAAGAAGTGGAATTTTTCAGTGTCAGTTCTGGAGTATCCATATCAAGAGTCCAATATGCTGTCTGTTCAAGGTAAGGTGCGTGCGATTTGGACTGTACCCACTCCATGAGGAAAATAAAGAGTTAAATATCTTTCAGGGATTATTTAAAAACAGAACAAAAATTTTTTTCTTTCGCAAATTGAAACTCTGGTTGGATCACATAACTGAATGTAAGAAAAAGAGATTCCATGCCTTGGGTCTCTAATGTGAGTATGGCATTTTTCTCTAATAGTTAATAACTTCCCAGTCAAGATTAATATAATAGATTATACATAAGTGCTTGCTAAATATTTATTCTCACACTGAGATTTATAAGGAAATTATGTAGAGAAATGTGTAAGACTAGACTAAGGTGACCAGACATCCCGCTTTTGGCAGGTCAGTCCCGATTTTTAACAATTTATCCCACGTCCCACGGCGTTTTTTAAAAAGTCCCAATTTTTGGAAAGAATACACGATAATCTAGGGAAGGGCGGGACAAAGGGAAGGGAATATACTGTTTTGGGCTGCTAAAAAGGTTAATGTAACTCCATTTGGGAACGAAAAGGCTAATGTAAATTCCCTACTCCCCTCCTGGGCAAAGTTGCCTAGGTGGACCAGCACCCTACTCCTTTGAGCCACAGGCACAGCCCTATACATAATTTTTTTTTAATGTATTACATTTGTAAATTGTACTTATGTTGAAATTTTAAAAAAATTACAATACTATTTTTGCGTCATATGAAAATTTTTGTTGCTCCATATAGACCAAATTTTTAATCAAGAACACACCCCTCCTCCACCCTACCTCAGCCCCACCCCTCGCCTCCCCTGCCCCCATCAATGGTGTCCTGCTTTACCAATGTTAAAATCTGGTCACCTTAGACTAGACTTAAGCCTCAGGTAGGATATTTAGGGTCTACAGTTAAAAGTTGGCCACCAACCATACCTAAGATCAGCGGTTCTCAACCTGTGGGTCATGACCCCTTTGTAACAATGAAAATACATCCTGCATATCAGATATTTACATGACGATTCATAACAGTAGCAAAATTACAGTTATGAAGTAGCAACAAAAATAATTTTATGGTTGAGGGGTCACCACACATGAGGAACTATATTAAAGGGTTGCAGCATTGGGAAGGTTGAGAACCACTGCTAGAGATTAATCATATTAATTTAGGGACTTGAAACTATGGCTGGCAAACTGAACTTTCCCAGTTCAGTGAAAAGATAATAAAGGAATGCAACACCTGTCAGGTTACTCAGTATGAGCCACTGAGGACACCTATCTGTCCACTAAAGGCGACCAGGAAGACCTGATCAAGGATGTGCAATAGTGCAAAGCTATTCATGGGGAGGAGATAGTTAAGAAAATTCCAAAATTAATAAAGTTGTTTAGTTTCATCTCAAAACTTTACCTCACTAAAAATAGCTCTGGGCTAGTTATCTAAAATTGGAACTGTTAGTCCTTTTATTTCTGGCAGAAGACCTACATATACTTGATTCAGTTGAATTAAAGGTCTAATGGTTTTAAAAAACTCCCCAAACTCTTGTGTTTTCTCCTTCTTAATCCACCAACTTTGAGCTAAGAAGAAAAGAAGTACAGACTAAGTAAGACTATCCTGTTCTGGACTGCTAAAGAACCCTCTCAGATCAGAATATGGATGTTTTAAAAACAACAGCAACCAGAGACACTCAAGAAGAATATACCTTGTCTATGAAGTATAAAGTCTTGAACAAAAAATAGGAAAAAGGAACCTGAATCTAATAATTAAACTTCTAGATCTACCAGATCTACCAGTTTATAGGAAATACACAAGAAACAATACAACATGTTAAATAATACAACAGGAATACAATCTACAAAACCTAGACTCTCAAACACTCTATAAAGACAGTTTGGTTACTTCAACAAAATACACAATGGTTTCCATTCTGTAGTTTATAAGAATGATGATTAGCTTTTCATAAGCATGTGTGAAAGCATGTACCTTCCTTAAACCTTACTTGGACCTCAGTATATTACCTGTTTGATGTGAGAACAAAAGCATGTACTTTTCATAAGCATGTACCTTCCTCAAACCTTACTTGGACCTGATGTGAGATCAAAACACAAAATATATGAGGTTAAAAAAAAAAAAAGATGAAGTAGAAAATCTAAAGATCAAAAGACACTTCAGAGATATATAAACAAAATCACTTGAGAAAAACACTTAAACTAGAAAAAAAAGAAAACTACTCCAACATAATAAAGGTCATGTATGAAAAGCCCACAGCTAATACACTTAACGGTGAAGAAATAACAGTTTTTCCTCTAAGATCAGAAACAAGACTAGGAGGTCACTTTCACCACTTCTGTTTAACATAGAACATAGGAAATAGTCCTACCCAGAACTATTAGGCTAAAATAACAAATAAAAGATGCTAAAATTGTAAAGTCAGAAGTAAAATAATCTCTGTTTGCAATATGATTGTAGAAAACCACAAAGATGCCACCCCCTCAAATAAAAACCTATTAGATTAATAAATCAATTCAGCACAGTTGCAGTATACAAAATCAACATTCAAAACCTGTTGTGTTTCTATGTACTAACAAGACCGATCTGCAAAGGAAATTAAGAAAAAAGTTCCATTTATAACAGAAATAGCAAAAGGAATCAAACATTTATTTAGAAATAAACTTAACCAAGGAGACAAAAAGACTTGTATATTGAAAATTTTTAAATGTTGCTAAAACAAATTAAATAAGATAAAAATAAATGGAAAGACATCCCATGTTCATGGATGTAAGACAGTGTTAAGATATTAATACTATCCAAAGTGATTGACAGATATAATGCAATCCCTTATCAAATCAACAATGGTATTTTTTGCAGAAATAGAAAAACCCATCTTAAAATTTATGTGGAATCTCAAGGGACCCTGAATAGCCAAAACAATATTAGAAAATAACAAAGTTGGAGGTCTCACATGTTACAATTTCCAAAAAAAAGACAAAGTATTCAAAAAAATGTGTTTCTGGCATAAACAGATTATAGACCAATAGACTAGGAGAGAGACCAGAAATAAATCCTTGAATATATATGGTCAAATGATTTTCAACAAGGGTGACAAGACCATTTTATGGGGAAGCGATAAAGTCTTTTCAATAAATAGTGCTGGCAAAGTTGGATGGGTCCTTATCCTACACCACACACAAAAATGAACTCAAAATAGATCAAAGATCTAAATTTAAGAGATAAACTATAAAGTCCTTAGGGAAAAAGCTTTTGTAAGATTGGATATGGCAATGAATTTTTGATATGACGCCAAAAGCAAAGGTAACAACAGTAACAATGACAAAAAAAAAAAAAGATAAATTTGAGTATATCAAAATGAAAAACTTACATGCATCAAAGGGCACAATCAATAGAGTTAGAGGGAAACCCACAGAATGGGAGAACATATTTGCAAATTATATATTTGATAAAGGGTTAATATCCAGAAATAAGACTCAACAATAAAAATAAACACCTGATTTAAAAATGGGCAAAGGACCCGAATAGACATTTTTCTAAAGAAGATAGATAAATACTCAACAAGCACTTGAACTACACTCAACATCACTAATCATTAAGGAAATGTGGATCTGAACCACAGTGAAGTACCATCTCGCCGTCATGAGGAGGCCTACTATCAGACCACAAAACAAGACAGAAAATAAAGAGTGTTGATAAAGGTGTACAGAAATTGGAATGCTCAGGCACTGTTGGGAACATAAAATGGTGCAGCTGCTATGAAAATAACACGGCAGAAAAGTAAACTAAAGAATTTCTACATGATCCAGCAAGTACCCTTCTGGGTATGTACCCAAATGCACTGAAAACAAGGAATGGGTATTTGTACACTCACGTCCACAGCAGTGTTATTTACAATGGCCATACCCAGGTGTCCATTGACAGATGAGTGGCTAAACAAAATGTGGTATAAACCTACAATAGGATAGTCAACTTTAAAAAGACAGGAAATTCTGACACATGCTATCACAGATGAATCTTGAGGACATTGTGCTGAGTGAAATAAGCCACTCAAAAAAACAAATACTATGATTCCACTTAGATGAGGTACCTCAAATCCATAGAGACAAAGTGGGAATAGATGTTGCTGGGACCTGGGGAGAGGGGAGACCGTGGAGTTGTTTAGTGGATGTAGATTTTTCAGTTTTGCAAGTTAAGAAGGTAACTTCTTAACTGTACCATTAAAAATGGTTAAGCTGATAAAAGTCTGTTATGTGTGCTTTACCATTATTAAAAATGAAAATTTAAAATATTAGAAAATTAGAACTATTGACTAGATATTTGATGATATTACAAAATTATTAATTTGGCTAGATGGGTAAGGTACTAAATTCCATCTACTATTTCTATTCTAAACAGAGTTTTAATGGATTCTTACATACATATTGAAATATGTACAAATTAAATAATATCTAGAATTTGCTTTGATTTGAAAAATCATCCTAGGACTAAGCAGGGAAGGATGTGGTAAGGATATAAGTAAAACAAGATTGGCTACAACTTGATGTTTAGCATAGCTGGAGATGTTACACTGAGTTTCATCCTTCGTACTATTCCATTGACTTTTCTATATGTTTGGAAATTTCTAAGAGACCATGTTGGTTTCTTTGGATGTGTTAAAACCATTTACTGTGAAAATTTAAAGCACATACAAGTCATACTTTTAAAATCCCAAACAAACAAATCCAACATTTAAAATCCAAAATGTCCAAAGCCCTGGAAAGTTCCTCACCCTGTCACTTCTCAGGGAAAAGAAGGTGCTAGGACTTGCTTGGGTAATCTATACCCAGACGTAGGCAAGGACGCGGAATACACAAGCATGTTTAGCCAGATACTGCCCTCCCTATATTAACTCTGCCCATTTCTACTGTATGGAGTGGAGTGCTCTTTTTTAGGAACCCAGAGGAACGCCTACATTTGTTATGGAAGCCACAGGCTCTTCATCTTATAGACTTAGGAACAGCAGTGTTGAAGGGTAATACTGATCAGCAGAGGAGAAATTCCAGCGTAATTTAAGAATAGCAGTAAACCTAGAAACGTCTCAGTTAAGACCTCTGGCATTTATTTTTCAGTTGTTTGGCTCTTGGGGATCTTGATTTTTTTTTTCCTGAACCACAATGCCAGTGTTATCATTTGACATCCTACGACCGGCTATTTGTTCCTAGTTAAATGATGTAGCGACTTGGGATGCTACTCGTCAAGAATAACAGAGGGAGACTTGTTTCCTTCTCAGCGTTGTTATGGTTTTGAAGATTCTGCAGTTTTACTCTCAGTGGATTTAAATAATCTTACCCCAATGACAGACTGCTGTTGAGGACTCATTCATCCCCCACAGACAGACTCCTTTATTAATTTATAAACTCCCCGAAGGCAGGAATTACAGCTAAGCACCCACTACACTCCTGGGTGTGTATTTCGTAAATCATGAATGACTGACTTTCTGAACGGCTCATTAGTGTTGGGCCAGGAAACAAATGGCGCCTCAGCCAGGAGACAGGTGTGCAGCCAGGTCTGTTCTGGGTACCGCAGGCCACATACGCCTGGACGTTTTGTGTGTGCAAGTTGAGAAGGGTGCTGTTCGGTGGCACAATTTTCAGAATTACTTCACGGATATTTTTCAATGAGCATTGCCCACAAACTAACCTCCCCTATGCCAGAGGCGAGGTTCTGGGCACCACCTCCTACTTCCATCTGACACATTCTTTAGCCAGAGACTTACAGTCAGTCCTCCCGGAGACCACTCAGCATGAGCATGGCACCTTACCCAGTAGGCAGACCACCTCCAGGAATCCTCCTCGGTCCCCAGGAAAGAGGGGTTGTGGGTACATTCCTACATGTCATTTGCTTTACTCCAGTCACCAGACTGAAGTCCATGCTGCTCAGATTATTTTGTTGCCTGTTTACGTAGAGAACTATCATCTCAGCTGCTAATTCCAGTAAGTGCGGGTGGTATCTGATCCTCACTATGTTGTCACCTTAAAGACTGTTTGGAAGGCAGTATATACTTATCCCCGATTTTCTCAACCTCATCCGCAAGGTATACCTTTTTATTCTGTGGCCATGTTCATGAAGGTGGCATAATCTAATTCTACTGACAGGGCAGTTGAAACCAATCATGTCACAGAATTGCTTAGTGACCCCACTCAGAGTTAATAGTGCTTTTAAAGAATGACATAAAGCTGCCAGACATTTTTATTTTATTTATTTTACTGATAGTGTTACGTAAGCATACATTATTTTCTGTAAATTCAGCAGCTTTGGCCTCATGGCCACAACTAAACACCTTTTATGCCCTGAACTCTGTCCACAGACAACTGAGCCAGACTCTTGCCACAACCTGTCGGTACTACTGAGGACTGTGCAATAGATCTTTCCTCTGCCACAGGCTGGCTGAGAGAGATGCTGCCCACCACTGCTCACATTACTATACCTCATAGATGCTGAACGCGAAAACCACCTGTAGACACACTGGTATCTTGCTGAACTTCTTTCCCTTTTTTGGAAGATGAGGGCAAGGGATCACTTGAACTCAAGAGTTTGAGGTTGCTGTGAGCTATGATGCCACAGCATTCTACCAAGGGTGACAAAGTGAGACTCTGTTTCCGGAAAAATAAAAAAGAGAGAGATTTTGCCTTATCACCCAGGTTGAAGTGCAGTGAGTACTGTGGTCACAGCTCCCTGTAGCCTTAAACTCATGGGCTTAAGCAATCCTCCCATCTCACCCTCCCTAAGAGGCAGTGACGCTGATAGCAGATTTTTCTCTTCCTGGTTGGATTCTTAAGAATGAATTCACCGACCACAGCAAGCAGAAGCGACAGTCACAGTTTATAAGAAGATAGGAAAGCTTCCAATGCAATGGAAGGGGTTCCCAGTGGGTTGCCATTGTGGTTCTGGGTTTGGGTTTTTAATGCCTGGTCTGCCCACCCAAACCTGCTAGCAAACACTGATCGAGTCCTTCAAACCCAGCTGGCTTACACTGATTGGTTTCTTTAAACCTTAACCGACTGACCTCTATTGATTAGCCCTTTATTTGTATTGGCACTTTTTCTGCCCGATCCTCAGGGTAAGTTCCTCCTCTAGTACTGCCCTAGCAACAGCCAGTGATCAATGGCTACCCTAAAAGAGTCCCTCCCCCTTCTTTTCCATGTGGCTTCCAAGACTCTACCTAATTTTTTGTAGAGACAGGGGTCTCCCTATGTTACCCAGCTCCTGGGCTCAAGAGATCCTCCTGTCTTGGCCTCCCAAAGTGCTAGGATTATAGGCAGGAACCACCCTGCCTGGCCATCTCTCTTGTCTTGTATCAGTTCTGTGAGTTTCCATTCCTGGAGCTCTCTACTGGCCCAGCACCATGTAAGCACATTATTCTGCACAATATTCAAAATGCATGAAAGAATCACACAGGTCCCATCAAAGTCCTACAGTTCCATCTGCTAAAGAAAGGTAGAGTCATACATGAACAACATGATGACCAACTTCAGAGAAAACGGAACACTCCTCACTTCCTGGCTTCAAATGACAAGGCAGTCTATTTTTAGTGGCAAACACAAACATTGCACGGAATTGAGGTTGCTTCAGAAATGATTTTCTTAACCTATTTTTACTGACTTTTAGCTCAGAGTATTCACAGGATTTTGAGACCCCAAATAGACAGAAAGTTGAAGGAAAGTCAGTTTATCTATCTTTGGGTATTTATGTATGTGTGTATGTATGTATTTTTTGAGACACAGTCTCACTCTGTCACCCTCCATAGAATGCCATGGTGTCATATAGCTCATAGCAACTTCAAATTCCTGGGGTCCTGTGATCCTCTTGCCTCAGCTTTTAGGACTAACAGTGCCCACCACACACCTAGCTTTTTTTTTTTAAAGAGAAGGGGTCTTGCTCTTGCTCAGGCTGGTCTCAAATTCCTGAGTTCAAGCAATCTACCCACCTCAGCTCCTAGGACAACAGGTGTGAGCCAATGCTCCTGGCCTCTCTGGGCTTCTAGAATGGGATTCAGGATATTTTGCTGATTACAAAAACACAATCCCTCTTCTCATTTCTCTAGAAACCTTAAATGTAACTATTTATCTAACTGTTAGGTAAGTAGGACTAGGTCTCCTGGGGAAGGAGGATATGGTCAAAGTCCTCAGGCTGCCATCGTGGTGTCACCCCCCCCTTAATTTTGTTCCAAGTGGGGTGGCACCTGTGGCTCAAAAGGGTAGGGTGCTGGTTCCATATGCTGGAGGTGGCGGGTTCAAACCCAGCCCCGGCCAAAGACTGAAAAAAAAAAAAATTGTTCCAAATGACTCAGGCCTGTAGAGGAGGTAACATCTCCCAATTTACCAATCAGAACTTAGTGACAACTGCAGAAGGATGCAGAGGACTCTCTAGCCCAACAACAGGTACAATAGAGTCTTGAAGGTGACCTATAACAGCCTTAGACTAATTATCATGCCAGTAGCTTAAATTGACATTATGCTCCATGCCTGACTATGGGCTCTGAGAGGCTCATGGGGGGGGGGGTGTCCACATGTGGTACAGTAAGACTCTGGTTCCAAGGTGACCGCTGAACCATGAGGTAGGCCTCATCCAGGTGGTACAGAAGAGAATTGTGGGCTATAACCCTGGCCTCTTTGCCTACTTGCCCTGGGAATGGAGGCCCATTTGCTGCCTGTGGTGAAAATACCTTGCTCTATAAGCCTACATCTTGCTTTTACTCTATAAACCTACCTTTTTCTTCCGCAGTAAACTTTGTTCCATGCTTGCCTTGCTTTGGGGTATCTGGCCATTTTCGACCAAGAGCATGCCAAGAAATCAAGACCCAGGCAGCTGCCTGAAGCGTTGACGTTTTAGGAGACAGGCACTGTCTTGAAACCCAGCATAACTGTGAAAATATCTCTACCTTTATGTAACTATGTTTTAAAAGATACCTTGATATTTTTGGTGTTCATTTAACAAGGCCACAAATACCAAATATTACGTTAGATCTTGTGTAGCCTAAAAGAGTAAGTCAGGTCAGATTTATAATAAAACTCACCAAGAATAGCACCGAAACATTAATGAGGAGGCAGTTTCTCTGTGCCACTTATCTATACCAGTAAGGAGATCCTATTGTTCCTATTTTTAATTTAGCCCTGGTTGCCATTTATATGCACATTTTGCTTTGCTATTCCTTTCCTTTTACCATCTCATTTTTCTAAATATAAAAGCAAAAAAAAAAAAAAAAAAAAATTAACAGTAAAATAAAGGAAGCAAATGCATTAGGCAACATAAACTTTCTAATTTAAATTCCTTCAGTTCAGACATTTAAGAACTATTTTAATATCTAAGTAATTGTTCCAATTTTAAGTAGCTGCACAGTGTTTTTTTTAATTAGTTGGGCTCCACAAAGTACCTATTGTATTCTTATAAAAAACCCAAAGATATTAATATCATTAATTATTAATGTTAAAAATTATCCTATTGCTACTTTCAATGAATAAGTACGTTTAAAATACATGATAAATGTCCTCTCTCTCTCTCCTTTTAATGTGGCCCCTGTTCCATCTGTGAGATCAAAGTCTCCACAAACTCTCAGTAACTCCTGCTTTACTTTGCAGCACAAAGCAGAATGTATTAGGTTTAAAAAACTATTATTTAAATAAGTAATCTTAGGCTAGAAGGAACTACCAGAATAACTAGATGGTGGTTCCACTATTTCAGAAAGTATGACTAGTTTCTCAGGATATAGTGCTTATACTTTGAATTTGGGCAATAAAAGATAAGAAGATTCCTAAATCCTACCTGTGCTAATCCTGCATGGGCGGCTAAGCCTCCACTGGCGAGCAATTACTGAGAGTTGTAGTGGCCCAGTGAGGTGTGATAATAACAGTGTGAGCAGGTTTATGAGGATTTGTTGTTCCATATGAAAATCTTGTTAAGTATGCTCAAATCAAGGACAAATCTCTGGGCAAAATCAATCAAATGAAAGAAAAATACCCATTTTGGGCCCCTTAAACAACTCCTTACTTAGAATGCTAATATTACAACCACAAACAGGGCCTGAATGTCATTTAAAAATTCTCTCCATTCAGGGTCTTTTGTTTTGAGGAAAAAGAAGCTGAAAAACAGGAATGGGCACTCTGAATGCAGGAGGAGTTTATTTTTAAGGCCCCATGCTGGCTGTTCACAAAGGATTAAGGTTAAGCTTTGCAAATTAGCTCCCTTTCTGAAAAAAGAAAAAAACTATATATGCTATTACTTAAAAAAAAAAAAGAACAAACCAAAAATGTTATCCCAACAATATGTACAACCTATGAGACCCAAGGGTTCTGCTATTGTCTTTCCTCCTATCTAAAGGTATCAGTACCATCGATGGAACAGTAACTTTTCCCCCCAAGTTTTAAGGCCCTATCACTGAGCAGCTGACATAAAATACCAAGTTTTGGGGGTTGTATAGAATTCTGATGCTGACTAGTAAATAATCTGGGTTACCCTGAGAGATGGTATACACATGAAAAATAAATTATGGTTGAACTATTGCCTGAATGATTTAGAAAAAAAAAAATCCAAGCTTGTGGTGGGGCTAATCAGGACATTTTTACTGATTAGCTATGTGACACTTGACTGCACTAATTTTCTCCTTACTTAAGAGGCTCCCTTTCAACATCAGGAAAATAATACCCAAGTAGAGAGTAAAAGAAAGAACTCCACCATTCCAAAGATTAATTTTAATTGTGGAGAAAACCCACGAATCCCAAACATGGGACAATGGCCAAGAGGTGGCATAAAGTGGGAGGAAGGAGCACAAGGCCAGCGTGGCCCTGGCCAAATTGGCCTCCACATGCGGGGCCCACATGGTGCCAAGGGAAAGGCGAAACAGCTAAATCCAGTCAGAGGACCTGTTCAGATGTCACTGTGACCACTCTCCTATCGCTCTCCGTTCTAGGGTTACAGCCACTGTTCAGCCTTTATTATTTGCTACCATGAGGACAGCACAAGAATTCCGTTTGCCACTGTGCCACCAGACTAATCGTGCACAGTTTACACTTCTTCATGCCACTACACTGTTGAGACACTGTCTGTGGCGCCCCTGCACCTGCCGCACAAACCCTGGCACTTGGGGCCCTCTACAACCCTCTTCTGAGGGCCCTGGATGGAGACTGCTGTTGCCAACTGACAGGCATCCTTACCTGGATGAACAATTTAATTTTTCTCAGCCAGAGTTTTCTTCTTGGTGAATAAAAAGAACTCATTGGATAATAAACATAAGGTAACAGTGGAGGCTGTAGAAGTTGAACAAAGGTGCAATATTTTTATTACCAAGGCAACACATTTTCTGCTGCTCATCTTCTGTGAGTCTAATCCCCTAAATACATTTTTTAGATATCGACCCTTCATGGGTATGAATTTGGCCGCTTAAAATGTTTTTTCCCACCTCTCCCTCGCTGCCGCCTGGAACAACAAAATTGCATGCTTCCCCATTCCCTCCTCAGAGACCCTAACATAAGCGAGAATGCTTCTTACTTATGGAATGCCTACGCACATGTTTCTAGGTGCTAACAGTCCTGTGACTGCTTCCAGTTTATAGGTGGGCAAATTAAGACAGAACAAGTGACATTCAAAGACGGAAGGTACGTTTCCCAAGGCCACCCAGCAAAGGAAGGCCGAGCAGGGGCTGAGCAGCTATGGTGATCCCTGTGCCCTCCCTGCCTTCCCTGTTACATTCCCGAGTGAGAACATCAAGGCCGAGGTCAACAAGGCAGCAAGAGCAGACATCCGAGCAGCATCCTCCTGGCAGTGAGGAGGGAGGGGCTGGTGGCTGAAGGAAGGAGCAGCAACCTTCGGGATGGAGCCCAAGGGCTGAGGAAGGCTCCTTCAGCTGGAAACCCCTGATGTCCAAAAAAAGGGTCTATTTGTTTTAAAAGTTTAGACTCTGTCATTCCACAGTACCCAAAAGGCATATGTGGAACCATATGTTATTTCATCCTTCTGTCTAATTTGACATTGAGATACAAAGAAGAGAACAAAAGCAAGGGAATGCCCTTTGGGAACAGACTGGGTGTCATTACTCAGCAGCCACCACTCAGGAAGCCTAAGGGCCCAGCTCTGCCGGTGGCTGGAGCCACCAGGAAGGTTGAAGTGTGCTTTGGGTTTCACTCATTGGTCAAGGAGTTGAGAACTGGGGCTGCAAGTGGCTGCCTATTCTCACTGAAACCCATTCTTGAATCTTCCTGGGCACACAGCGAGGCCACACTTCCCAGCCTCCCATGGATGGGAGTCTCAGCCTGGCCCACAGAGTGGGCAGGAATGCTGCTCTGCAGGACTTTCTCCCTGTGGCCAGTCTGCTGGTGAAAATAATCCCAGAAGCTTCCAAGCTGCATGGTGAAGATGGCACCACCAAACCTGGTCCAAACGGAGCCACCTGGAATATCTGCTCCAGATTGCTAATTAAGAACAAGATGTACTCCTATTGTGCTTGAACCATTACACCCTGTGTCTCCTTGTTACAGGCATTTCTCCCACCCTAACAAATTTACATGCAGGCCTGTGTTTCCTTAGGGCCCCAGATGCAAATACCCACTGCCTGCATTGTATATGCAGTCTAGTTGGGCCTAAGTGTGGCTGTCATTGAACTGTCCTGGTACCCAAGGGCAGGAGTGAGATGAACCAGTCCAAAGCTCAGAGCATGACGGAGGACAGAGGTGGACAGCCTTTCTTTCTGCAGGGACAGAAACTATTTCAGGCTTCTGAAACATTCTTCTGTTTTTTATTTTTAATAACCATTTAAAAATGTAAACAATACTCTCTGCTTAAAGGCTTTATGACAGATTTGATATATGGGGTCTGTCAAACCATGGTTTGGATTCTTAAAAATCAAAAGAATGACAGCATTTCATAAGACATGAAGATGATATAAAATTAAAATTTGGGAACTATAACTCAAGTTTTAGTGGACCACAGCCACATGTATTCATTTACATATTGGCCAGAGCTAAGTAGTTATGACAGGTATATGGCCCACAAAGCCTAAAACATTTACTATCTGATGGTTTATAGGAAAAGTTTGCTAACCTGTGGTCTAGTGGTTCCAAAAGAGAGATCATACTACTTAAGTCACCAGATCCTTTATACTCCAACCAGGACTGGGTGTGGTGCTGGTCTGGTCCATGCTAAGAGTTAGCATCTTCACCAACCCATGGAAGAGGGTCCTCCCTCAAGGTCTTGGAGTTTAACGTTGTCTCCTAAAACACAACATGAACACCAACCTTCACAGGCCCACTGCAGTGTTGTGATGGGCCACGCAGTCTGCTTTCCAAGAAACACCCACTGGAGAGGTTTGGTTTATCTGAGCTTACGATGACAACTGATATCCTCCTAGAAGCCTGGTGTGTTACAAAACAGATACCCAAAGCACAGCTCTACTTCAACACATGACATATGCTTTTCTTACCACTGGTTGTCACCATTAGTAGGATACTGTGCTGGGCCTTTGAATAGATGACACAATATAAACTCTTAAGACAATTCTGCAAGTCAAGCAGCTAGCTTTATGGATGAGAAAATGGAGGCTCAGTAAGAATATATAATTTTCCCCAGATTGAAGAGCTGAAAAGTTAGGACTTAGAGTATGGATCCTCCTCAATTCAAATACAGTGCTCTTTCTGTTAACACAGGTGAAGGCTGTCATATCCTGGTAATTCATAACTTTGAAGACGCCACCTCCATGCTACTCCTTGGCCACAATGTCAGGATTCAAGTAGTTTTTGACAGTCAAGTCTTACCTATGTTCAGATACTAGTGTTTACTGAGTATGTACTTTATGCCAGACATGGTGCTAAGGGTTTTCTCCATTTGCTCTCTCACTTCTCCCAAGTCTCAACTTCCTCATCTCTGAAATGGGCTGTGGAGCATTAATGGTGAATTACATGAATGCGGCACAGATAAGAAATCCTTACTAGGACCTACAATCATATATACTAAGCTTCACGCTATTTAAGTGCTGTTTGGTTTTTGTATAAAATAAGGTGGGAGGCTTGATCCTTTCAAGCCTAAATTCCCATGAGACACAGTGTTCAACGATAATAAAAAAGTCTTGAGACCATCAAGCCACTGGGTGTAGTTATCTTGGGAAATTGTCTGACAAGAGGGGAATCATTTATGGAGATATCAGCATATTTATTTGAAATATAAGTTTTGAGTGTGTCCTTGGATATTAATAATTTGATCATATTGTCTATTTTAAAGATACCATTGAATGACCCCCACCACCAAAACCTCACAGATTAGTTTTTTTCAATGACATTCAGGAATTTGGAGTTAGTTTGAAAGCAATTTTTTAAATGTATTAAATAAAAACAGCTAGGACAGATATTATGAAAATGCCCCAATTTATAGTAACACCTATAGCCTTCGTTTTCCTGCTAACGTGTTTCCTTTCTCTCTCACAGTCAAAGCTATACGGTACCCAGCACCCTCTTTTTGTTCCATCACCTTGTTATAAAACAAGACTTCCTTATAACACCCGACATGCCTTCTTCCCACAGCTAGGATTACATGAAAGGTGGGACCTTCTCAAACCTTTTTTTGCACATGTTGCTGTACCATGCCCTAATTTTGCATTATATCAACCAGATCCTGTATCCCCTTACTGAATGGGCCACTCATTGAGTTGCCTAAGCTACTGTGACTAAGCCACTTCTCAGGTGTCTGGTTCCCTCAGAGACAGAACAGTGATCACACTGTCAGGCATTCACTTCTTTCTGTGCACGCAGAGGAAGGCCGAGACACACGCTCCCCTCCACAGCGCTCAGGAGCACCACTCAATCTGGGCTCTGGAAAAGAAGGCTTGCCACTGAACTCCTGCAAATCTCAGTGCCCAGGGCGGGGGTGGGGACAAAAAGAACACAAGACTTTCTGCTCAGCTTGGTTATTATTCTTGTTTGAGAGAATTCTCCTTGAACTACCTTGATTATCAGAGGTAAGGGCAAATTCTGCTCAACCCCAAAGTTCTCTGATGATGAGAACATTTAAATAAGCTTTCTTGCATGCTCAAGCTACGAGTCAACATCCTCAGCAGTGCAGTGGCTTTTGAAGATGCACTCAAGCTCAGGCAACAGAGCAAGACTGTAAAAAAAAAAAAAAAAAACAAAAACCCACCCTGCCAGGAAAAACACCTCTGGGCAACGAGACCACAGGCTGACCGACCACAAGTGTGCAGCACAATACATGTTTAGGAAGAAATCAAACTGAATGAGGAGCTTCTAACCCTAAACTGTACACTGCCGACCCTTAGTCTGATGTCTCCAGCCTCGATTAGTCCCTCAGGGCTCACCTGCCAGCTGCCTTCTTTTCTGGTCCAAATAGATGTCTCATAAGCATCTCAAACTTGTCCAACACCAAACTTCCCATCTTCCCTCCAAATTATCTTCTTCCCCATCTTAACAAATGTGACTATTCTCTCAGCTGCTCAGCACAGAAATGTGGAAATCATCTTTTACTTCTCTCTCTTACCCCCTAAAGCCTCAATACGTCCAGACCATTTCTAAATCCTCTTGTCTACCTGCCATATAATCTAGGATTCAATCAGTTCTCTCTATCGTTACTGCAAGTGCATCAGATCACCGCCAAAACCCCTTATCTGGAGCCTTGTTTGTCTTCCCTGGCCATTAACTCTCTCTGTATAGCTAAAGTCATTTGACAATGGAAATCAGATCGTCTCACTTCCTCCCTTGAAGTCCTCCAGTGACTTTCTATGGCCTGTGCAATGAGACTAACCATCTTGACCATGGTGGGAACCCCCTTCATCTCTGTTGATTTTCCATCTCCAACATTAAGCTTGGGCACACTGGACTCCTTGTCCCTCACACATCAAATCCTTTCCTGATTCTGCATGTGCCATCTTCTCTACTTAGAGCAGAGGAAGAACAAGTTCATCTCCGGGTCATCAAACAATGACTTTAGGCCAGAGTCATGTTCAGGAAAAAAACTGGCTTTTAGAAGTTCTCCTCCAGCCCCATCAACTTATCATTTAAATAACTGAAATAATCCATATTTTAAAGAACATATACATTTGGCTTTTGGAAATAGAATAAAATCTTTTATCATATGCTCTAAAATGGCAGAACTAAGCAAACATTTGATGATGCCTCAAAATACTAATGGTGGACATATGACAAAATTAAACTCAGGGTATGGTATTTCTAATGCATTGTTCAGAAAGTGTTTTGTTCAGAGACTGTTGAGAACCGGAATGAAAATTTATAAGCAGCTGGGGGTTTCTGTCGTAGGTGTGAATTCCGTACATAAACCAATAATTTTATGGCCAAAGATGGGAGGTCAGGGGTCATGGGATGTCTGCCTCCTTCAAGATGGCCCCTCTCAATGGTAGGTAAGCACTATTCATGACAACTCTCTTTTGCATCAGTATGGCCCTTAGTGAGAGCTTTTAAAGACTTGAGACATTCTGGATGGTTTTCAAATGCTGCTTTCAGAAGTGCCAGCTATTTTCAACACTCTGTCTAAGTTCCAGGCATCACTCTTTCCCCCTAGGAGTTAGTTGTAGGGATATTTCAATGGCTCCCGTTAAGAAGGTCTTCCAGGTTCTGCCCACCAATTACCTATGTTAATCTTTAATTAGTTTTTAAATAGCAGTTTTTGTAGAAATAGGGAATGATAGTATTGATGGAAGAAATAATACAAAAAGCCCCACAGCTGTTATGTATTGAATCCTTACTATGTGCTACTTACATAGTAGAGACTTTTTTTCACTGTGATTTCCAGGGCCTTGTTTTTTATAAGCTGTATTTTGTTAACTATCTTCTTCTCACAGACAATTTGCTTAAAGGTAAGATGGGACATGGTGTGTTCCATGGATACCTTACCCCTGAACGGAAATTAAAATGGTCAAATATATTTGTGTTTTCAAATGTGCATTTCGTAGCCTGTTTTTTTATTAGGTGTATCTTTAACATAATGAGAGAAAAGCTGGGCCGTAAAGCTAGATTCCCCCCACTCTCATCTCTAGACTGTGTGTTTGTGGCAGGCGCTCAGGATATATTTACTTAAGTAAGTATTTATTGAAGGAATACCTGGTCAAATTTGTAATGACAGCATACATATCTCAGATATAAATAAATTCTAGGCACATTTACAGCAAAGAAATTGAAAACTGATGGTTCTCGGTACTCACCCTCCCATATCTGTTGGCGTAGGACCCAGTCAGCAAGGAATGGAAAACAATGATTGTCTCATCCAAGTCCCAGATGAACACTCTCTACAAAGGAAGAACCAAATTAATGCGTCTGTGCCTTGGTTGAGGAAACTGTTATTCAGTTTTCAACATGCAAAAGTCATCTTGAAATGAGAGACAAATGAAAAATCTGAATGTGCTATTTAGAAGAAAAAAAATGCAACTCTTCCAAAGAGCATCTTGTAGCTTTTCTCCAGATATAGCTTCAGATGAGGTAAAGATAATTATATTCACAGCATTAATGTAAATATAGAAAGGAGATAATAATAATATATATGTATCCCTTGCACTTCTCTGAAGGAACCTCAATCTCAGCTCTGCAAAGGTGAAAAATGAGCTCTACCTAATCTGTTTATAACTTCTGAGACAGAGAGAAGTGATTAAAAATCCTTTTATCTTTTCCGTATCCTTGATCTCTGTTCATTAAGAAGTGTTAAAATAATTAATCTTATGTTTTATGTTTTACTCTTACCAAGCCAAGTATTAAAAACACAACAACTAAAACTATACGTAATGTATTTACCGGGTGTCACCTGTTTGTGTTGTTGTCAAAGCGTTGGGATATCACTGGGGATGTATCATTCTTGCCAGGTTATTTAAGTCTTCGGGTTATAGATATTTAACAACTTACGCAGACCTATCACTCATTCTCTTTGACATACTCTTGGGGTGTTTAGAATTAGACTTGAAGGAATTAATTTCAAAAAGGTCTTTTGGGCACCACAAAAAGCCTCCCAAGCCTGTTTTTCCTCCCATTCCCTCTCACACCAGTACATATTCATAGGCATAGATTCTGCTGGAAAAACTTCATCTTTTCAGCCAAAATAATCATGTTTTCCACCATCAGATTTCACTTTGGCAAAAAGCAGACACTTAATTGCAGTGGATTCAAGACTATGAAATCTACTACCTTTTAAGTTCTTACTTAATCCCTCCTGCTTTTGAACTCCACCAAAACATGTCTCATAAGGTGATTACCATTTCAGTTTAGAACATTCCAAGTTTTCCTTTCTCAGTACACACCAGCATGTCTTTCATTTCAAAGTGGATTTTATTAAGCATTTTTAGAACGACACTTACTTAATTGAAATAGCAATGATACAGAAGAGCACAAGAGAATTTTGTTCAAGCCAAATTGTGCAATTTCCTTAATTTCTTTCAAGAGAAACAGATGGCTTTACCGTATAGTTATTATGGAAGGAAAAAACAGAAATACATAATTATTTAACTTATAGTTAATAGGGAAGAGAGAAGAAATGGCTTTGTTTATTGTTAATATAAAAACAAAGGCAAAGATAAAAGCATCAAGATACCTCAATCATTGCACACAAAGCCACCAGTTAGTTATAAAGACATCTGCTTGGGTGTTGGCAATGACATACCTCAAGATCAGAATCCGGGGGAGGGGAAGGATTGTTGTTTCTTCGGCCCCGTCCACGTGATTTCCCATCAGAACCTCGACGTAATCGATCAGAATCTGTATCTTTAATGGGTGTTGACGGGCTGTGGATTGTACTGTACTCTGCAGGAATATAGGAAGGACTTTCATGTTTTGGTTCCTTCACTGTGGTACTCAGATTAACCTTGTTTTAACACATAGGGTAAGTTTGGAGAGTAAATCAAACTTCATTCTGCTTTAATCCTATGTTATCTTTTACTTGCATAGGTAAACAATTTATGAGATATCTGATTCTAAGATTTGTTTTGAAAGCATGTGTGATCAGGAACAATTAAAATGTAATTGAAGGTGAGAAACAACACATTGCACTGAATTTCCTGGTTCTCTGGGGCAGACCTCAGCCCACCCGGTGGGGTCTCTTCTTGGTTCTGCTAACAGAACCTGTTCATCCTGAGAGGTTCACACATTTGCCTCAGCAGCGGCCCTCCCAGCTACAGAAGGGCTTCTGATTCATGGAAAGAGAAACCAGCTCTGGTGCAGAGAACACTGTGTCATCAGGCACATTTTTCTCTGAAAATTTTAAATTCCTATTTGCTCTGTCATTTTATGAGAACAAAGGAGAGACAAGATAAAGAGAGGAGTGTCATGGACAGTGCCCACACCCTGCACTGCAGCCATCCTAGGCTCTTCCTGTGTCTTAGTCTCTTTGAGCCAAACATCCACCTGACACCAAGCAGCACATTAAAATTACTCATCTGGGCAACTCACAGAAGCCACTGAGATAATTACACAGAAACCACAGAATAAAGAACAACCCTCAAATGGCTCAAAAGAATAGCTGGGCAGCGGTTATGTGGCTCGGGGAGATTCGGATCCTGGGTCCAAAAGGAAAAGAAAAACCATTCACTCTCACTGCTTAGATAAGGTTTGTCCTGGGTCTACCCAGTACATGACATCAGATCTTCTCTGCCTCCCCCACATTCTTTGGCTTTCCCCCAAACTCTTTGCTAGATTCCTCTATGGGATATAGGTTGGAGTCTTTCAATCTAAGATGAGGGATAATTATTCTCACTGACATTGCTGACATATTTCACCCACTGGAAAACTATGGTGAAGTCTACCAGCTATAAAGGTCTGGTAGCCTTTATTAACATACCATCAGCTTCACCTCTACCATGAGGCCATCCACATCTCAAACTGTGTGGTATCAGTATCACCTCCAAGCTCAAGTGCTTCTCCAAAGCCTTCAGTCAGAGTAGATGAAAGAAGACTCTGACGGTAAATTCTAGATCACACGAAACAACTCTCTGTTTAATCTTAAAATCTAAACAGATTCCTCTTACTTACAGATGGGGCTTTTACATGACCATAACAATCAAGAGGGCAAACTTCCTGATATAAACTGGTCATGTGATTTTCATATGCAGAAGCCACGGTGATGACCTAAAAAGCCTCACAGCTAATTACAGCCAGAAATCCTCAAAACCTCCACTCCATGAATCAGTTCATTTAGTTACTTCAGATGCATTTTTTTTTTTCGGTTTTTGGCCAGGGCTGGGTTTAGAACCCACCACCTCCAGCATATGGGGCCGGCGCCCTACTCCTTGAGCCACAGGTGCCGCCCACTTCAGATGCATTTTAAGCCAGCTCATCTCATGGAACTCTTAAAACACAATGCTAGCTAGTCACAGTGTAATCATTCTTTAACTCTACATTAATATTCTTTTCATGACAGAGGCAGATGACTATAGTTTATTCTCCTTAAGATGTCCCAAACTAAGCATCTTTCTTCCATATTATAAAGAGAATAAGGAACTCTGAATGAGTATTTTTTAAGTCATCAAGTGGACTCAAAGATGTTGTTTGAAGGAGAAGTCTTGGCCTTCCCTTTTAAAAATATTCTACAATGTTTATCTCCACACAGAATCTGGACAGTCACCACCTGAGACAGAACACACACCAATCTCTTTAATGTTTCAAAACTGAGCAGTCATCTTGCCACATGAACAGCTGTCATCTGTTCTAATTCTACCTGCACTGCAAGTCCTTCACCACAAAGTCTATCTTGACCCGGGAGCTCTGCAGCTTTTGGAAGTTCACATTTTAGGAGAAGCTAAAAGAGATCTGACCATGTCTCTTACCACATTGCAACTTTTGACTCTCCTTCCAAATAGTTAAGAGTTAATTTTGTTCTCAAGGTAGCTTACCTTAAATTGGTTTTCTTAGTCTACATTTCCCTGTATGGATTGCTCATTCCTTTATTTCTGGGTGTTTGCTTTATCTCTGCTTTAAAAATTCAATTAGTCTTTTAAAATATATTCCACCTCTGGTTTTTCATTTTGTTTTGTTTGGGAACCAGACAAATGGTAATTAAATGAGTTACTTCTGTAAGCCTCTCCCAAAAGAAAATAAATTCACTGAGCAAAGTATACAGGAAAAAAAAAAAAAAGTGAAATTATATTATCTAAAGTTTTTCCAGGTAGAACTTGATACCATTAAACATCAAAATACTCCCCAGTCCTACCTTACAGGCCTCCACTTATTAGTAAGAAAATGAAATTAAAAATGATGCAAGCTAATGTTTTTGCTTTAACAAAAAGCTCTTCCATCTTGTTCTGTGAGGTGGCATGAAATGTGTGCACTCTTATCGGGATTTCTTGACTCTAACCTCTCCTTCCTTATATTAGTGCAACACAGCTCAAATAATTTAATCTTCTAATCCAATGACAGCTCTTATTTCAGTAAAATCCTCTCCAAATTGTTCAACTTTACCCCTCCTGAGATATCAGATGTGAACATACTATGAAGATCATTTGTTTTGTTTAACAAACGTTGACTTGATGTGACGTTCACACCATTGTAGAGGCTGTACTAGGAATGTGAACTATAGTGATGTATCAAACAGATGTGGTTCCTGCCTTCTTGGAGCTTAAAATTCAGAGGAAGGACCTGACTCGCAAACAAAAAGAAAAAAAGAGAGAGATTATAAGCCAAAGTGGAGAAGTTCATGACATGGGAAAGGTAGAACTCAAATTCTTGGGTCACAGAACCTTCCTGAAGACAAGGACACACAAGCCAGTAAAGAGGGGAAACAAATGTACATTAGGCAGGGGCACGGCATGTGTGGAAGCAGAGAGAGGAAGTATGTCAAAAAGTCAACCTAACCTGAACCCACAGAAGAGGCTGCAGTGGGAGGTGAAGAATTCAACAAGGGAGTGGTGGTCTCAGAGCCAGGCTGCATGTACTGGAGGTGAGTCAAGACTGAGGAAGGTGTCAGATGGATGATTTGGAAACCCTAGTGAGGGACGGTGCTGGCTTAGACACAGGTAGTGGGGATAGAGAGATTTGAAATGTCATTAGAAGGTGAAATCAATCACTAACAGGATAAGGAAGTAAGGAGAAGTCAGGGATGATGCCTGTGTTAGTAGTCTGGCAACTGTGGCCTATAATTGAAGGTCTAGGACTTAGAGAGAAGAACAGATTATTAGGGAAGAGCACACGTGAGAATTCATACTCAGCTTTGGACATACTGAATTTGAAGACACTGCAGGCATCCAAGGAAAGACTGCTAGACCACACTGAAGCTCAAGAAAGGAGTATGTGGCGGAGAGTGGTGGCTCCCACTTCTAATCCTAGCACTCCAGGGAGGCTAAGGCAGGTGGAGTGCTTGAGGTCAGAAATTTGAGCAGGGGAAATCCCCGTCACTACTAAAAATAGAAAAACTAGCCAGGTGTTGTGGTGCATGCCTGTAGTCCTAGCTACTCAGGAGGCTGAGACAAGAGGACCTCTTAAGCCCAAGAGTTTGAGCTTATTGTGAGTTATGATATCATAGCACTCTACGAAGAATGACTGAGTGAGAATGTCTCAAAAAAAAAAGGAATATGCACTGGGTTTAGGTTTGGAAGTTGACATCACATATAATTAAAGAAATGAGTGTAACTGGGTGTCATTTAAGAAACACAGTGTGTGGAGAAGGGATGGGCAGAGAAAGATGGGTGGGCTGCGAAGATGACCACGAAGGTCAGCCTACTGCAGAGGAAAGAGCACATCAGGAAGGAGTGGGTAATACCTTTAGACCAGCCAAGACACAGACGTAAAATGAACACTGAGCCCAAGAGTACTTTAGAGTCAAACAGATACTTGGCATCCCTGGCCACTATATGGATCCAAGAAGGTAGAAGAGTAAGTGGGGTAGGGCAAAACTTCAAATGTTACTGACGATCCTATAGTGGCCAAATCCAATAATTATCTCTTAAGTCTTCACTCTTATCTGCCCTCTCAGTGGCTGGCTGACCACTTGCCCCCACTTCCCTTTCTTACACTATCCCTGCCCAGTCTCTTTGGGGAGCTCTTCTTGTACCCAAAGCTTCAATGTTGGTATTGTCTACATCACCAATACTCAAGGGCTGACATGGAGTTTGCATCAGGATGTTAAGCAACACAACGCTTCCTTCGTCGAAAAGTCTTGTTAACATTAGGAAAAAAAGTTAGCTAAAGAAGGCAGTGTGCTTAATAACATAGCTGATTACAGTCTGAAGCAAATCCCTCCTCCTATCCTGGACTTGTAATAAACAGATGGAAAGGCAGCCAGCGGGTGGATTACATTTTGAGTAGCAGTGCAATAGAATTTTTTGCCATTATGGGCTCTTAGTGGTCAGCAGTATCTTCAAGAAGGATTTCAACGATAACCCAAAGGCTGATGATTTTAAAGCTTTATCTCCTGATCTCTTGAGCTGAGTATCCCACTGTTTGCTCAACTTTGCTACCTGAATGTTTCATGGATATCACAAGTAAACTTGTCCTAAAATGAATCCTCCGTCTGTATTAATGCACAAGTTTGAAAGGTAACAAGACCTATCCATCCAGTTTTCCAATCCAGAAACTCCTTACTGACTCTATCAAATTGAGACTAAGTTCTGTGGGTTTTATTCCTCAGTACTTTTGGTCTAAGTTCAGGCTCCCATTATGTCTCTCTTTATTCTTGCGAGAGGCTATTCCAGGATGGCTAACCTCCGTCTTTTAACTATCTTCTGCACCACCCTAATAAAGGGTTTTAAAACCCTTCAATGCTCCAGATTCCTAGTATCGAACAAAGAGAACAGTCTAGATCAGGAGTCCTCAAACTACTGCCTGTGGGCCACATGCTGCCGGCCTAGGACATTTATCTGGCCTGCCAAGTGTTTTTGCAGCCGCTGCCTGTCCTGCTTAGCAGCCAACTCGTCCTGGGGCCTGCAGTCTGGCCCTTCAACAGTCTGAGAGACAGTGAACTGGCCCCCTGTTTAAAAAGTTTGAGGACCCCTGGTCTAGATTTAAGGACACTGAGCTACAGAGTCAACTGCCATAGTTTGAATTTTTACTGTACTGCCAGTAGTAGTGCTACCAATTTGTAGTAGTGCTTTGCTACTTATTTATCCCTTGCATAACTCAGTTTTACCATTTATAGAATGGGAATAATGGAATAAAATAAAATCAGCATGTGTGTAAAGGGGATGGAACTGCGGATAGCACCACCATCCTGTGATGTCAACTACCTTGGAAAAAAGAGCAGCCCACTGACTTACTTGTCAACAACCTTCTCTCTTCATAGTCTCCTTCACATAGACAAAGGTAATCATCTTAGTTCTCTAAAAGCCTTTCATGACTTCACACGTGCTATTTTTTTCTTTTTTGCTTTTCTCAACTCACACCCTCTCCCCTGCTGTCTGTGAAATTCCTATCTACCTCTGAAGAGAAAGTGTCAATATCTTTGAAAATTCTCTACACTTTGGTCCCTCTTTTGTATAGTAATTATGTACCCTTGTTTCTATTACAGGGTTATGCAATTTTTTCAATTATTTATATCTGCAGTGGAGAATATATAATTTGACAGAACTATTCTGAGCAGATATCCAGCTCTCCTCTGGGAGATCAGAGTTTAGTGGTGTTCATGTTTATATTCTGAGAGCACAGTGAGCATCCGGAGTGCAAGGTGGACATTAAAAAGTCAACGACAATGGAAAGAATGAGTATTTCTCTAGTTCAGCTCTTACTCTATTAAAGCTATGAAGCGTATTCAATTATTTATACTAGCTACTCAAAATATTTATAAATGAGAAATAGCTCTAATTACCTTAAAAGCCCATTTAAAAGTTAATGTTTACATGTTTGATCATAAATATTAAAATCTACGTGAGATTATTAAAATTCTACATTCGTAAATATTCAGAAGATTTCCATAAATTCTTTAATATTACAAAGAAAAATAACTGGGACTCAAAAGAGTCCCCCTAGTTCCTCTCAGTTCTCCTTCCTGTGAGCTGGTAACTGCTACTCCAGCCTTGGGTAAGTTACTTCTATTCTTTCAATTCTCAGTCTGTTTTTGAAATTGAGAACACTGTCTAGATTACTTAGGTTTAGAGTTGAATTATTTATGGATGTACAACACTTACGAAATCCTCCTGATGATCAGTTCTTGGTTTTTCTGTCTTAAACAGATTAGTCACCTTCAGAGAGGTGAAGGGGACTAACCTATAACTTAGGCAGCTCCCATCCTCAAAAACCATCAGGGTTTACTGCCTGCTATATCTAGCCCAAATTCCTCATCCAGTTTTACTTCTCATGCCTTCCTCAACATCTTATCTCTTTGCTTCCACAAGTTCATACTGCCCAATATGCATTTAAATTCTGCCCATTTCACCATAAACTTATACGTACTGATGGTCATCATTTTAAAGTTAGTCACAGCCAGTCATCAGGTGTAGAATAGTAGCTCAGGATTTTAATTTGTATCTATTTGAGTTGCCTGTATGTATTTGCTTAAAAATTGTATTTCCTTCTGTGAACTTACCAAATTGTGGGCTGATTTTTAATACTCTTTTATTGATTTACATAAAATCATTTTAATCCTTTTTTCGTATCTGCAGATACTTTCCCCAGCCTGATATTTCTTTAAATTATGCTTCCCTTCACAGCGGCTTTTTATTTTTATGGAGTCTTGCTGCCCGGCATGAAGGCCTGGTTGGCTCCTTGAAGATTTAGGGATAAGCATTCACATTTGTTCTAAGGGTAGCAGGGGGTTTCTAATCTAACTTTACACCCCCGGGACTATGTCCGCCAGCAGTGGTTGTGAAGGAAGTAGACGCAGGTTCCTGCAGGCAGCCCTCTCTGTGCTTCGGGAGGATGGGGGCCCTCCTTACTCAATCTAAGTCCAAGGGAGGTGAAAGGCTATTCTCCCTAAACAGAATGAAGTAATTGAACTCCTAGCCAAGAGGAAGTTCTCACCACATGTGCAATGACATTGGACTGAGGCCAGGAGAGCTATGATCTGAATCTGTCTGCTGAGACGCTTTAGCTTAAAATGAAGTGACATCTATTTTGTGAAATCTTTAGAAAGATTATCTGAAGTTAGTGACCATAACACATGCTAATCAATAATTACATTCTATTTGTGGCTGTGAGGAACTCGGCAAGAACAGAGCATGTGCTTTCTCTAGCCCTGCGGTCCTGTTTGAGACTCAAGCCTTAATGCATAACATACAAGAGAACATGGCGCATACGCCAGACAGCAATTGACACAGAGGCACCCCGGTCCCTGAAACTCTCAAAAATCAACATAGGTATATGCAAAAGTCATCTTCACAGATGATACAGCAAGGCAAAAATTAGGAAGACTGAAAGAAGGAACACAGAGAGGGTGAACTCTGATATGAGGAGAAAAGGACATCATCATCCCTGAGGGAGTCGGACTCAGCCAACTGATGCTACTGGCCACGGCAATCAGACACATCCACTGGGGATATTTGTGCTTATAAATTATTAATAGTTTTCCTATGGTGGGAAAAACTTTCTTGTGAGCCTCTCTTTGACTTTAAGGTAACTAAGGATTGCATCTTACTCCAGGGATGGACAAGGTGAAATAATCAAAATTACCCAGAACTTCTTTCAATCAGCTACACTGTCAGAGGCAAAGGCAGTGAAACTAACTGATGAGACAGAAACCAATCTGCCTGTGCTATTTCATTTTAGTTTTCCCTCTCCTTATGTTCCTTTTTTTTGTTCCTAAAGTCTAGAGAAGGGGTCAGTACATTTTTCCTGTGATGAGACAGTGAATATTTTAGGCTTCCTGGACCATGCGGTCTCTGTGCATTCTGTTGTCACAGTGGCACACGGAAATACAAAATAGGTTACAGATTTCCTTTTGGCTGATACAGGCCTGAGACCCACGCATCTTGAGGGATTTTTTGTTTTCATCGTGAATGTCATGGCCAGGTGCAGGCACCAACTCCAGCGAACTGGTGTGAGATAGGCACAGCCTGGGTCTGGGGCACTGGGGACACAGGTTTACTGAGTCACCTGAATCTGGAGGACACAATAGCTATTACCTGAGCAGGCAAGCACACCAGTGATACTAGGAAATGAGCTGTTTCTGAGAAAAGAAACACTCAAAAAGCTTACCACTGTCACACCATACAGGGCAGTCCAGGTGAAAAGAGAAATGGACAAAAGGCACGTTGGCCTTTCACACTGGACCCTGCAATCTGCCCTGACTCAAAGTGACCTCTAAGGGCTGAATCTGACAAGTATTTCTAAGAGGCCCACCTCTAATCCTTAGACAACACTGTAGAAGACAGGTTCTCCTCACCTGCGAGGCAGCTGGCGGAGGGCCACCTAGATTCAGCCTCTATTGTCAGAGATCCTCACATTGAAACCCAAATTCCTGTTCTTCTCAAAGCTCTAAAGAGATTCCAGTGTGGCCTAAACTTCATGCTTGAATTCTCATGTGACTGAACGAAATACCATTGAAACCGAATGCTCAGGACAGAAAATACACGTCCAGGCACACATTCATTCAGCTAACTGGCTTTTTGTTTGATAAAAGGGGAACAGTGTTGGAAAACTTCTCTTTAAAGATCTTGCTATTTTTTTTAGGCAATCTTTGAAACAAATCAATCTAAAGTCATCTCATCTCAGCATTGGATCTAATCTGTTCATACCACCCTTTACTACTGGGGTTTTGGGAATATTTTTTTCTTATACTGTTGGTTTTTCTAATGATCATTAATTAATGCCATCTCTTAAGGACAATGGACGACAACCTCCAACATTGCTCATTTCACTCTGTCCCATCATTGGGCACCTTTCCCTTCCTACGACTGGGAAGTGGGGTTGGTGGCATTCTGATTCAAGAAACACTATCGCAGTTAACATTTTGGTCCTCAAGTTTCCTAAAGAGCTAAATGCATTTTCCTGTTTATTTTCTTAGAAGACGCCTATGCCTCCACCTCTGTTAATCTGTGACGATGGCAACATCAGCTTGGACTACTTCTTCAAACATCTAAATGAGGTGTTCAACCTTTTTTTCCTCTTTGTTGCACATTGGAATAAGAAGAATTGTGTTGGGCTACACGTTAAAAACACAAACATTAAGGAAACCATTAGCAAAAAACAAACAAAAGGTTCAGCACACTTTTTATGACAAAGGGGAGTATCAGAGAAAACAGCTTGATGGGAGTGGGTTCAAGAGAAAATGGGAGAAGAAGAAGTTTAAGCGGCAGGGACTCAAAGTTCTTTCGGTGGTTTTTGTTACATATTACAGGGTAATAAAAAGATAGGGCAGAACCTAGAGGGAGAAATAGGGGACACTTTGATAGGATACTACACGACAGGTGTACTGGACACCACAGTTAGACAGGAACAGTCCTCCCCATATCAGCATCTGCCCACGGAGTTACAAATTGGACATCCTTGGAAAAGAAAGGTAAGTATGTAATGTTTCTCTTCTAAGGGAACCGAATCTCTGGCCACCATCTCTGGTCTGCTAACCCCTGACTGGTGCATCCTCTATTCACCTGCGGTCAGATTTAAGCAGTATCACCTACCTGTTGGCAGAGCCAGCTTCCCGGACTTATGGTCTGTGCCCTCACAGTGCTTTGTGTTAGATGGGCCTTGTCCTAGGTTGAATGGTCTGCTAGGAAAGTCTGTATTTCTTTTTTTGTAGAGACAATCTCACTTTATCGCCCTGGGTAGAGTGAAAGTGCCCTGGCGTCACAGCTCTCAGCAACCTCCAACTCCTGGGCTTAGGCCATTCTCTTGCTTCAGCCTCCCGAGTAGCTGGGACTACAGGTGCCCGCCACAACGCCTGGCTATTTTTCTGTTGTAGTTTGGCTGGGACTGGGTTTGAACCTGCCACCCTCAGTATATGGGGCCGGTGCCCTATTCAATGAGCCACAGGCGCCACCCAAAAGTCTTATTTCTGAATGAGGGGCCCACCCACCATGCAGCTGGGCCTGCCTGTGACTACCACAGACACCTTCCGAAGCCCGGGAAGCAAGTGCTGCCTTTGGATTCTGTGGTAAGATCAGGCACCTTCTGCATCCAGACGATGTGGTCCGCATCTGACTAAGACAGATGACAGTTCCTGCCCTCACGCAGGCTTCAGGCTGCCTGTATTTATTACGCACCAAGGGGATGGTGAGCATCAGTGTGGGGTAGCCGGCTACTCTTTCATTAAGTCTGACTCATAGCCACAAGCAAGGAACCTGGCTCTGACTCACCAAGAAAATACAAGCAACCACTCCGCACTGTGCTCGCCGGGCCCTGCCCTCCGGGCAGTTTGTATGGCCTGTCTGCCCCCCTCTGTGCACACCCAGGACCCTCTGCCACCTGAAGGCCGACCCTTCCTCTGGGCATGAGACTCCAACCCCACCCCATCCTCCCCAGCCTGTGTTCCCTCCCTCTGGATTCTCCACATATGTATACAGGCTACATACATTTCTTGCCTAAAAACTATCCCCTAATTCTCCCCCACTGAAAGAACTTTGAATCCTTCTGCTTAAACGTCTTCTCCTCCCATCCGCTCTTGACCCACTCCCATCAAGCTATTTTCTCAAGTTCGCCAATGATGCCCACACTGTCAAATACAATGGTCAAGTCTCAATTTCTATCTTTCTCAGCCTTTTGCACCCCACGCAGCATATCCTACCCCTCAGCATCTAGAAGGCCCCATTCTCTGTCCTCCTGCCTCCCTGGTCCCTCCCTCTCAGTCTCCTCCTTCAGTTCTGCCTCTCCTTCTGGCTGGTGACGGGAGGCCTGGGCTCAGTGCTTGGTCTTGTCCCTTCTGGATTTGCACTGCGGCCCTGCTCACCCCCCATGCACACAGCTTTACATGGCATCTGTGTGCTGAAGATTCACATTTAGGCCCTAAACTATCTCATAGACATCGGACTTATTTATCCAACAACTGAG
>CAUYQV010059046.1:0-20342 GCA_963574575.1 Galagoides demidoff | reverse complement strand
TCCAACTCCTGGGCTCAAGCGAGTCTCCTGCCTCCGCCTCCCAAGTAGCTGGGACCACAGGCGCCTGCCACAACGCCCGGCCATTTTTTGGTTGCAGCCATCATTGTTGTTTGGCGGGCCTGGGCTGGGGATTTGAACCCGCCAACTTAGGTGTATGTGGCTGGCGCCTTAGCCGATTGAGCCACAGGCGCCGAGCCAAGACCGTTTCCTTTAAGAAATTCTAAGGTTGTCTCGGCATCTGTAGCGTAGTGGTTAGGGTGCCAGCCACATGCACTGGAGCTGGTGGGTTTGAACGTGGCTCGGGCCTGCAAAGCAACAATGGCAACAACAACAACAAAAAAAAATAGCTGGACGTTGTGGCGGGTGCCTGTAGTCCCAGCTACTTGGGAGGCTGAGGCAAAAGAATCACTTTAGCCCAAGAGTTTGAGGTTGCTGTGAGCTGTGATGCCGCGGCACTCTACCAAGGGGGACATAGTGAGACTCTGTCTCAAAAAACAAAACAAAAGAAAAAGAAATTTTAAGTTTGATTTAAAAAGTTTTAACAGTATTAACATTATTGGTTAGAGAGTAAGTCCTCAGTTTAAGAGTTATTTATCGAGGAATTTACTAGAATAATTCCAATTCTGTCCTAAGTTGACTTAGGAATTGAGAGGCTAGAACACTATACCTGGGATAGTTGATGTCTTTGACCATGCAAAAAGCTTCTATTTTCATCATGCATTTTAACATATATAACTAACAAAGTTCTTGATTGTCTTCATGCTGGATTATCTAAAGGCAGCAATGCCCGATTTACCTGGTGAGCGTTCTCAATGTCTTTGGCAGGTATGGAATGTGAAATTGGATGCTGAGCCTTGGTAAGTTAATTCATTTACAACATGTTGCAAACATGCACACTTAAGTTCAGTGTGAAACATCTATCCGTCCATTTGAAAAAGTCATAAAATGGCCTGTATGTACTACGTAATGTCAGTGCTGTGTCCACTAAAAGATCTTTTAAACATTTAGCTTCCAATCCCCACACCTGTGGCTCATTCTCTGAGGACTTTCCCTACATTTGCCTCTCACACACCAAGAGAGGAACCTGCCTGGGAATTTATGTTTTCCACGGGTGGCTCTTATGTGTTAAGAGCTAGAGTCTGAAAGCTCCAGATCTCTGGTCTGTTAAGCCAGGACAACTCTGAGGAATAACTTAAACTCCAGAGTTACCCTGTAGGATCAGGCTGAAGTGACACTCAATGGAACTATGCCTGACATCACTCCCTTGCTTGGCTTCAGAATTCAGACTGCTGTGTGACAAATTACTAAAAAAAAATTTAAAAGCTTAAAGTGACAAAAGTTACTATCCCATACAGTTGCTGGGAATCAGCAAACCTGGAGCAGCTTTCTGGGTGGATCTGGTGCTCAGGGTCTCTCATGAGGTTGTAATTGAGCTGTTAGCTGAGGCTAGACAGTCGGACAGTCACCTGAAACTGGGCAGTCTGTTTCTAAGCTCACTTCCAGGGTTATTGGCTGGAGATCTCAATTCCTTAACATGTGGGCCCTTTACACAGTGCTGCTAGAGTATCCTCAAGACATGGTAGCTGGATTCTTCCAGAGCTAGTAAGAGAGAGTTGGAGAGCAAGTGCCCCAACCCAAGACAAAAGCCATGGTCTTTTATAGTCTAATCTTGGAAGTGATAAACCATCATCTCTGCTTTGTTCTACTGGTCACATAGAGACCAGTCCTGATATACTGTGGAAGGGGACTATAAAAGGATGTGAATACCAGGAGACAGGCACCATTGGGGCCATCCTGAGGATTGCCTTCCAGTTTCTTTTCCTTCCCTGTTCCCTGCTTCCTCTTCTCCTATACACATTTCCCATTGCGAAGAAATAAATTATTTGCATACTAATTCATGTCTTAAGATCTGCTTCTGGGGAGCCTGATGTAAATGAATGCTATTTCTTTGTCTAAAACAGGGTTCAGCAACTATAATTGGTGAGCCAAATCTAGCTTCTAAGCTAAGAGTAATTTATATATATATATAATATATATATATAAAATATAAAAAATATATATATTTTTTGAGACAGAGTCTCACTTTGTTGCCCTTGGTAGAGTGCTGTGGCATCACATCTCATAGCAACCTCAAATTCTTGGGCTTAAGCGATTCTCTTGCCTCAGCTTCTCGAGTACTGGGACTATAGGTGCCTGCTACAACACCAGCTATTTTTTTAGAGACGGAGTCTTGCTCTTGCTCAGGCTGGTCTCGAACTCCTGAGCTCAGCTGATCTACCTGCCTGAGCCTCCCAAGTGCTGGGATTATAGGTGTGAGCCACTGTACCTGGCAATTTTTATATTTCTAATGATGGGAAAAATACAAAGAAGAACAATTTTCCATAACATGTGAATGTTATATAAAATTCAAATTTCAGTATCTATAAAGTTTTTCAGAACATATTTCTTTATGTATGGTCTGTTGCTACTTTTGCCCTATGATAGCCGAATTGTATAGTTATGATAGAGACCTTAGGTCTGCAAGGACTAAAATGTTTGCTTTCTGGCCCTTTATAGAAACAGTTTGCTTGACCCCTGGGCTAAAGTAAACCAACTTTGTGTAGTTTATGTTCTGAGCATTTTCCAGGATTTGGCACCGCTGGCCTAGTTGACCTTTATCCACAAGTCTTTTCAGTGCTCTGTGTTATTCTTAACTCTTCCCAGTGTTTATCTTATTTTGTTTTTTTCAAGACAGAGGTTCACCATATTTCCCAGGCTGGACTTGAACTCCTGGCACAAGCCATCCTCCTGCCTCAGTCTCCCAAGTATCTGGGACTAAAGGCATATGCCACTGTGTCCGGTTTCAGTGTCTTTTTATCACTCCAGGTGGAAATAAAAATGAATACTTTTGGATTTTCTGGTACCATTCCTCTGCATGGAAAGGGAGGGGCTGTGACTGTCTGCCGTGGGGGTCTGACAGAAGAAACAAAGTTCGATTCTGGTCCTCTGCGTTGTGACAGTTGTCAGAACCCTAAAAGATGACTGTGACTTGATCCTCAGAAGAGAAAAGGTTTTTACTGTAGTAAGTAGGAATTTCAAATAATTTAGAGAGCAGCCCTTCACGTATCTTTGGCGCTTTCTTAACACCCAACCATTTCCTGTCCTGAGGTTTACTCACAGAAGCAGGTAGAATTTGCTTATTGTTGATGTCAGTGCTGATGAAATGAAATGCTATAACAAAGTTTTTCTTTGTATATCAGGAGTATATAAAGGGAATAAGTCAACCGAAAATGTTCTATAATTTAAGTAAAACATCTATTCCCACTCATTCTCTCATTGTCTCTGCACAGTCTTCTGAGGCAGGTGAAATAGATGCAGTTCGTGATTTGCTGATGAGGAACTGGATGAAATGATAGATTAAAAGTTAGCTAATTACATAGTGGCGAAGCTAGAGCAAGAATCCAGGCCTCTTGACTTCTAATCCAATGTTCTTTCTACTAAGCCACTTGACTATTTACTGTGTGCAGAGCATTGTATGATGCACAGTGGGAACTTACAGTGAAATAATACTTACAATAGTACTTATATTTAAATGCCACTTTCAACTCCCCCCTCCCACAAACATTTATTTTCTCTGTCGAAATTAGTATATATTAGATTAGTTTTGTTCATGCTGTCTTGTTTAGTACCTGTCAAGTGAATTTCTATACACTTGACTTTTACATTATAATCGATGTAACACAATTGGTATCCAGAAGAAAAACCTTTTATCTATTAACTCCTCCTTTATTGGTCCCATGTTTCCTGAGAAATAGAGCTAATGCAAGAAACCCTTTGTAATTTTAGTCTTTGACTAATAAATCTATATGCAGGGGATGTTTTAGACTTTTTAAAAGTTAAAATGGGGAAACGATTTCTTGGTTTGACAGATCATATGGGCTTTTAAAAGAAAAGAAACAGCAGTTTTAGTGTTACTAGAGAAAGTGTGTTTTACATGAGAGCCTCAGGGCAGAAACTGGCCTCATTTACCTAACTGGCAAATATAGAAAATGATTTAAAGAATTTCTTTCACTGGGCACAGTGGCTCATGCCTATAATCCTAGCATTCTGGGAAGCCAAAGCAGGTGAGTTGCCTGAGCTCAGGAGTTGGAGACCAGCCTGAGCAAGAGTGAAACCCCATCTCTACTAAAAATAGAAAAACCAGCTGGGTGTTGTGGTAGGCGCTTGGGAGGCTGAAGCAAGAGAATCACTTGAGCCAAAGAGATTGAGGTTGCTGTGAGCTATGATGATGCCACAGCCCTCTACCCAGGGTGACAGAGTGAGATGGTATCTCAAAAAAAAAAAAAAACCCAACAAAAAAACAAAGAAAGAATTTATCTTACCATTTTGTAAATATGCAAATTCTTTTTTCTGATTATAAAGCTATTAAATGCTCATAAAAATGTGAGAAGTACAGACAGTTGATAAAGATTTATCCATGGCCTACCAAGAGCCATTTACTATACGTTAACATTTTAGTGTATTTCCTTCTAGAAAAGTTTTCCTCCTGGACTGTAATGTACATACCCTCTAATTATCAGAAAAGGCAGCTAGGATATGCTGCTGCAGTACACAAGCCTCAAATCTTGGTGAGTTTAAATAACAAAGGGTTATCCCTTGCTCATGTTTCAAGTCTGTCACAGGTATGCTCCGCGCTCTGATCCATAGTGCCATTTTTCCAGGACTTGGGCTGATGAGAAGCCATTACCTGGAAGTTGCTGTGGCAGAGAGAACAAAGTTCTGAAGGCTCTTACACTAGAAAGGAAGTGTTCTGGTCTGAAGTGAAAAATATCACTTCTACTCACAGCTTACTGTCCAGAATTACTCATGTGGGCCAGAATGTGTCATCATCCCATCTTGATAGAAAATGGGAGAACGAGAAGAATTTGGCAAACAGCACTCATGACCACTGCACATACCTACCAAGCTGACCTCTATTTTTACTTTCTATCAAAATATCAAGAACTTTCTTGCTCCACTAAAATACTTCACAAATGGCGTTATATCAAGTGGATATACTACAGTATATGGAAATACTTTCCATTGTTGGATATTGAATGTTTTATTTAAAAAAATGCTTTCCAAATAACAATAAAGAGATATTTTTCATTTTTTCAGCCCATTTTCCTTTGGTTTAAAAAGGATGCACTTTTTACATTTTATAAAGAAAAGAAGAAGGTAATTCATTTCATTTAGTTGCACAAGATATGATATTCAGGAAGGTGTACATTAAAATGATAAAGCAAGAATCCCTCACTCTAATTATTGAAAAGTCAATTGCTCACATAACTCATGTAGGTGAATTGTTCAGGCTTTTTGGCCTGGATCCTAGCATATGAGGCCAACTTGGAGATTGGGAAGAAAGGTTATAATGCCTTCCTCCTTTTTACAAGTAGTTCTGTTGTTGTCCCACCAGAAAGTACTACTTCACTGGAGATAGCCTCATGCATCTATATTTTGTGCTTATGAATCATCGTATTTCTTCTTGGTAGGGTTATGAGTTCTATCAGATGACTAGAGAGGTAATTTTTTCCCTGGTAACACAGGAATACTTTTCACTGACAGCCATGAAAAGAGAAAAAAGCTTGTCTTTTTAATTTGCCTTTAATGCCACTCACATAGTCTGCTGACGCATTTTCTTATATTCATTCATAGTGGGTGATTTCAAAGAAATTATCATGGACTTTTCTAGAGTGAATGGCAAATCTTTTCCCTTATAGGGGCTTCATTTTTAAACTAGTTATCTTTTATGGTCTCCTGTAAATAATCAATGTGTTGAACTTTTAATTTTTTTGAGTGGAAAATCTAAATGAATCTTATAGGACACACATACTCACATAAACTTTCAGTATAGTCTTTGCATGGTTTGGTGGACAAGGTCTGATATTCCTAAATATTACGCTCTTTGAGGGCTTTGTTCTTTTAATACAACTTCATTCCTCATTTGGTGTATGATATCAATAAGAGATTTTCTCTTTTCAATCCCCATTGCTCTATGAACTTTCATAGAGAGTAAAAGTCTGTTTTTCTTGTTCGTGAATATGTATGTCATTAAAGATCAATTCACCAATAGCCTGGCAAAGATTCTACTTCAGTGCACAAAGAATGTGGTGGCAAAGTTTGAAAAACTTGGGGCAATAATTATGGATAATTACACATCAGGGAAGAGCTCAATATGTCCTTAGGCCTTTGAGGTATAGATGGAAGGTCTCCAACAGTTTCTATTATACTCCCATAAGGCTTAGTGTTAGCATGACTTACAAGTGCCGTTTTCTTTGGCTAACATTTCCTCCTCCTCTTGCCTAGTGGTCCTTACTCATATAGTTCCCATCACTGGGAAAGAAATGTCGAAAGACAAATGTTTGAATTCACATACTAATTTAGTGAAGCTAGATGAAGACTCAAATGAATGTTTGTTTGATGTTAGTCTTTTAGGGTTGCCAAGCCATCTGCCTCATTCAGCAATGGTCTCATTATTTTTCAAGCTTAGTCTGCATTTTATTGATAGATTTATTTAATAGATTTTCAGGAGCTGTTTGCCAATCTTGCTCCCCCTTTCAAAAAGCGCCCAACACAACAAGAAATGATCTACGATGGTCTTCTTGCATTCTGGTAATGTCAGTAGGAGTGGGCTGGATCCACTTGGGAAGTTGATATACCATATTAGATGGAGACTTCTTTCAAGGAAAAGAGTTGACAGGTTAGTCTGGGATGGAGCTTTCTAATGGTCAGTCTGTTTAACATATGTGAGTTGTAATAGCTGGCAAGTCTAATTCTATGAAGTAAATGACCAACATTTTATTAATACTTTACTTTTTAAGCCCTAAGTCTTCTCACAGCTTGAGTTAATATCCTAACCCCATACGAGAATTTAACTCAGTGCTGGTTGTTAAAATCAGAACAATTATTTGTCATATATAGAGGTCTTTAAAATATATTTTTATTGACATTTACTTATAGGCTATGTACTTCTAGAAAAGTATTTAAGATAGATTACACGGAGTGAAATCAGATAATTACAAGAAAAAGATAAGATCCCCAAAGTTAGAGAGATTAATTAAAAACAATACATTGAAACTATATAATTCGTAGCATAAATTTGGAGGTTAGGGATCCGTGACAAAAAATTTGATAAACTTATTTCCAAAAATGATATTTTAATATAATTTTTGAAATAGATTTAATAACCTCATTAAAACCTTGCTCATAAGGTAGAAACAGGGTATCAAAAAGCACACAATGGCTTTTAGAAGGTGGGGGGAAGGTGTTCCTTTTCTCATTTCCTATTCTTGGAGGAGGTCAAATGGGAAGTTACTAATATTTCTCCATTTGGGAAAGGAAATCTGAAATGATGGAGAGTTCCCTGCTCCTCCAGGGCTTTCATACAGGATGTATTAGGGAGGCAAAATTAATTGAAAATAGAGAATCCTGTTTCCTAGTTATTTTGTTCAAGTATGATATTAGTTTGGCTTAACAATTTCTACCTCAAAATTCAGAGATTGCTAGAGAGTATTAAGTTTCTCCATCATCTGCATCTTATCAGGTGTTAGGGAGAAAGAAACGATTTTGGATTGAGGGACTCTTTGGAGGAGGATAGCCACTGATGGGTGTGTTGCAGATTTGGGCTTTGGAGGGCCGCAGATCATTATGAGGGAAGGATGGGGAACAAAGGAAAAAGAATGGCTGGGAGTAGAAAGAAAAGCAACTCAGAAAAAAGGAAAGGGTTCCAAGAAGAATCTATTTTGCCCTTCTTCAGGCCTTGAAAATGGGTCAGAGTTGCAGTTCTTCATGATATCGCAGCTCTTTGAATACTGCCACAGGCCCTCTACCTTCATAATGTGAAGCAAGTGAGGCACTTGGTAAGCCACGTTGTATGGAACTGCTCAGTATGGCTCAAATGCAGCCACAGAATAGATTCTGGAGGTCTTTAACTTGAGCGATGACCCTAAATTGGAAAGTTGTCAGCAATGTACGTGTTACCTATCCCACAGGTTATCTAGCCCCTTCCTTTCAATTTGGGAGCCCTAAATGACTTGCTTAATGTATAAACTCTTACAGCCTTAGTCTAACAACTCAATGCTTGATGGATGAAGCGCAACGGGATTTTGACAGAGAGCAAATAGGCTCAGTACTACTTACATCCTCTCCAGAGGAGCCCTGGACATGACCACCACTGAGAGTTCAGTGGGGGAACTGCAGGGCTTATGCTTTGTTGGGTGGCTACACCACTGCCTTGCTGAATGTAGTTTGTGGACTTAGGAGCACAGTAGAGGTTACATTGCTTAAGCTGTGCTTGGCTTGATCTCCTTTATAGTTCTCTTTCTCATATTGCAGGGTTGTTTATTAGTCCCACTGTAGCTGAAACATATACAGAGATTTAAAAAAAATCCCTTTTGAGTTTAAGGGAAGAATAAAGACTGCCACTTAGGGGATTATGAAAAAAAATATCAAAGGAAAGCAGGTCTCATAATTCCTAAGTCCTAAGTAGTGCTCTAAGGAATAAAAGCAGACCATGTTTATCGTTAAGCGACCTCGTTTGCCATGTAGTCTATATTTTAGTTCTACAACTGTATTCCCTCTCTCTCTTACAGCCCCTTGTAGAATTGCAGAGTTGGGAACAGATATACATTATATACAGAGTAAAAAATAAATTAAAAAAATTGAAGGAGGATTCTAGAGTATTTCTGCTTTATATCTATATTCTATTCATATCTCTATTTGTACTACTGTGTCCTGAGATGGTAGAGTGAGGAAGACAGCTCTAAAAGATGGCTGCAAGCTTTTCTAGAATAAATTTCTAGGATCTTTAACTCTTTAATTATAAAGGTGACTATTCACATACTTACTCCATTCTAGCATGTTGATTACAGTTTTGATAGGAAACTGAGAATTCTTCTGAGAGAGCTCTGCTTGACTCAGGATATTGGCCATCTGCCACTGGGTAAAATTTGATTAAGCTGGATAAAAGACAGGTTTTAGCCCAATGGTTGAAGGCAATTATATTCTTGAGGAGATATGAATTATTCTAAGCAAAAGTGTGGTTCCTAGGGAACATAAAGGGCTTTAGCAGTTGACTATCACCTGTTAGGTAGACTACCTAAGTGCCAAGGATTTTAGAAGCCCTCAAACAACATGACTTTAATAAATAATGAGGTCCTTGTTATTCTTAGTTTGCCCTCCTCTTTCCAGGCCTTCTAAGATCCATTCTGTGTTTCTCTCTGTTCTGACTGTGTCCTGGAGACTGGCCAGCAATACCTGTATCAGCTTTCTTCCTAGCTAGATGGCCTCTTGCTGAGTTTAGCCAATGAGAGGCACCAATAAGAAATTTGGGAGGGGAAGAGAGGAATAGCACACTCCTTCTTCTCTGCTCTTCCCCAGTTTGGGGCTGTGATTTTGTCTTTGGGTTAGTCTTTCATGACCACAGCTCTGTATCTCACTGGGTCCCCATCCAACCATCAGTTCTTCCTCTTGCATCTTTAGGACTAAGACTGGTTAGATCAGTGGTTCTCAACCTTCCTAATTACAAATGGAAAAAAGGGGTCGCAACCCACAGGTTGAGAACTGCTGGGTTCGAGCTTCCCATTATTGCTAATGCCCATTATGCTAACACCCTTGGTAGATTCCCTTCGCCCTGCCCAAAATTTTGGAGGTCTCAAACCACCTGGCTAAGTTTTTCATGCCAAGGCCTTGCTAGATGTGAAGGACCAGGTGCAGTGGCTCATGTGAGTAATCCTAGCACTCTGGGAGCCTGAGGCAGATGGATTGCCTGAACTCACAGGTTCAAGACCAGCCAGAGCCAGAGTGAGACCTTGTCTCTAAAAAGAGGCAGGTGTGGTGGGCGCCTGTAGTCCCAGCTACTTGGGGGCTGAGGTAATAGAATCACTTGAGCCCAAGAGTTTGAGGTTGCTGTGAGCTATGATAGCACAGCACTCTACCAAGGGCAACAAAGTGAAACTTTGTCTCAAAAAAAAAAAAAGTGAAGTGATTTATTTAGATCATCTAGTAAATTAGTGACAGATTTGGTAAAACTCTACCCAGGACTCTGAATTTTTTCGTCTACTACTCTATCTGTATGATATCCCTGTTTACATGGTCTAACTACTTCAGAAAGCTTTTGGAAGAAGGCATTGACATTTGAGTGGCTGTTTCTTTTCTTTTCATCTGCACTGGCTTTGACTAGTGCCTCTCTCCATGGTAATAGAGTCTTATAAGGAAAGAGATGCTCTTAAGAGTCCTGTCCATTCCAGCTGCAAATTGCTTTACAACTCTAACCTTGATGTAATAGGAGAATGTGGCATAAGCAAGGATGATGAAAGAGTAGGAAAATGTATTAGGAGGAGAGATAAAGTGGTTTATCACTGTACAGGAATTCATTGAGTACTTATCCTATTTCAATTATTTTTTTCAATGAAGAGAAATTAGATACAATTTACATACAGTAAAACTGGCTCTTCTGGTGGACAGCTCTGTGAGTTTTGACAAACACAGTCACAAAACCTCCACCACAATCAAGATACAAAACAGATTCATCGCTTCAAATAACTCTGTGCAGCTGCCCATTTGTCGTCAGCCTCTCCCCACACCTGAAGCCTCTGTCAACCACTGATCTGTTTTCTGTCCTTATGATGTTGTCTTCTTCAGAGTATCATATGAATGGAATCATGCAGTATGTAACATTTGAGTCTGGCTTCTTTCACTTAGCTAAGTGTCTTTGTGTATTGGTAGTTTGCTCCTTTTATCACTGACCAATATTCCATTCTATTTATGTACAATATAGAATGTCCCCAAGGTCACTGCTAAGGTCACTGTACATAGGGAAAATGGGCAATTGTAGTTAAGTGTACTATTATGTACAAAATATTCATTGCAACATTTTACAAAATATTCTCTACCTGTTGGCCATGTCATTGTCATTTTGTTTGTTTTCTCATTCCCTACCCCCATCCCCATGGAGGGAAATTTCAGTTGTTTCCAGCTTGAGGGTATTGTGAATAAAGCTGCAATAAGTCTTTATTTCATCTAGGAGTGGGATTACTGAGTCTTATGGTACAGTTATGCCTATAAGAAACTGCCAAACTTTTCCAATGTCTGTACCATTACGCATCCCCATAATTGTGTGGTTTTTATTTATGAAGGACCAACAGACATTAGACTACACAAATAACTATTTTCCTAAAATACATTTTAAACATAAACAATTCGACAAAATAAGCTCTATTTTCCTTATTTCACAATGACTGGCAAACAATGAAATGAGTTTTCCGAACTTGTTTACCTTATTAGGGTCCGTTCTTGAAAATACAACTCTAAATACCTAAAGCAGTGTTTTACAACCTTTTTTTACTCACGGCACACTTGAACCTATAGTGAAACTTCCCTGGCACACTTACATTATGTTGATAGAAAAAAAAAAAGTAAAAAAAACACTGTGCTTTAAACTTCTTTCAAAAATAATTTAATTAATGATCTTTAAAATTGTTGTGGCACAACCAAGATCCTCTCAGCACACCAATGTGCCACACTGGTTGAAGTCACTTACCTAAAGAGAGGACTTTTCAGGCCAGCGGGACTTAAGACAATGAGATGGGATGGATGAGAAATAGCTGAGGAGCCTTTGAGCATGGATACCTATAGTCCTTTTTTTTAGCAGAAGTGTCCTAATGCTTAGGCATAACAAAGCTTCAGCTTCTCCTTATTCCTGCAGGAGGTAGGATAGACACCGAATGTGGAAAATGATGATGGGGGACCAGGATTCTTCCCTCTTGTCATTTGTTCATGGCAGAGTTGTTAGGAGGTTTCCAGGTGCTTGGAATGCAGTTGGTGCCCAATTTGTCTGTTTCTCAGTTTAGGGCAGTCTATTGATTTTGCTATTGTTGATCTTCAAGGCCAGAGAAATGGATAGCGCATGTTAACAACAAACCACAACAATTTCCCCTTCCTGTGACCTGCCACTGCTCATAGGGGGCAGCTGCCTAGTAGATGCGAATAATTGATTTTTCAGCTGGCACCCTAGCGTCAGTCATTTTCATCAGTCAGCAGGTGAAGACATGCTGCAGCTTCTGTCCCTGACTCTGAGCATATGACATCTTTGCTTAAGAAGGCCTATGATGTGGTGACTGCTAATTGTCTGCACTTATGAAGTAAATTTTCCTGGGCTCTTATCCTCTCTCCCTAAACCCATTTGAAAGTATATATTACTAGACTAATCTTTTTTTTTTTTTTTTGCAGTTTTTGGCCAGGGCTGGGCTTGAACCTGCCACCTCCGGCATATGGGGCCAGTGCCCTACTCCTTTGAGCCACAGGTGCCGCCTGGACTGATTTTTTAATCCTTGAATGGCATTGGGTGATGAGCTTTAGGGAGCTGTGATTTGTCATCTCTATCATTTTCAGCTTTCAGATAAGTAGTGATTAATTAGCTGACTAGGTAGGCAATATGGTGTTGGAGGCCACGAGGCATGACCCCTGGATAGCTCTGAGTATCAAACTGTCTTTACTATGTAACAGGGTATATTATCTTCATGTTTCCAAAAAAATCAATCACATAGGTATTTATTGAGATGGGAAACAGAAAAGTCTTCTTGCTTGTAGGTTTTTCTAAAAGGAATTATTTTAGGGCTTAGGACGAATTTCAGTTCTCTAAACTTCTAGCAATGAGGTGATTGGCATTTTAAAAATGATTTTAAAGTGATACATGAGATACATGAAGAGCAATGTGGAAACTAAAGTATAGCATTATGAAGGTATAAAAAACTCCATAACCTGTCCAGAGAGAATGTACAATCTTCGTATATACAGATTAAAAAAATGGAATTACATTCTTCATGCAGTTTTGTAAATCTACTGTTTTCCTTAATAATACCTCATGACCCTCTTTGCATACCAGTAAATAGAAGTATGCACTATCATTTTTAAAATGTAAATTATATTTCATTTATAAAGTATAGCATATTTAATCAATCTTCCATTTTCTCATATTTTAGTAGATATCAACAATGCTATGATAAATTTCATTCACCGATATTGTCTTGTGCTTGTCTGATTATTTCTATGGAAAAGTTACTAAAAGTACAATTGTTGGATAAACGATATGCACATTTGAACAATTGAATTATGGGTGTGTGTGTGTTTATCTGAATCATTCTTCAGGAATGGTTTTTTAATTTACCTTATGACCAAAAAATGGATAATATCTCCATGGGCATTCTGTGGGAATTATACTTTTTTTGGGGGGGGGTGTCTTTGTTAAGTTGGCTGGAAGACAAGTGATATCTTGTTAGATTTCCTATAAATCCTAGTGAGGATGAACACATTTCACATTTTATAGGTCATTTACATTTCTCATTTGTGAATTGTCTTGAGACCTTGTCTGTAGAAAATGATGTATTTTTCTTTTTTTTTCATTTCTAAGTTCTTTACATTTTTTTCTTCATTTCCAAGTTCTTAGCATGTTAGTGATATAAGCCTTTATCATATGTATTTTTCTCATGTTTTCTCAGTTTTTTTTTTTTTTTTTTTTGGCCAGGGCTGGGTTTGAACCTGCTACCTCCAGCATATGGGGCCGGCACCCTACTCCTTGAGCCACAGGCACCACCCAGGTTTTCCCAGATTTTTGTGGAGCCTGGTGACTTAGAATTTAGACCCTGGAGGTAAGAGGACTTGAGTCCAAATGCTGGCTCTGCCACTTACTAACTGACCTTGGTATCTTATATAACTGTTTTGTGCCTTAGCTTACTTAATTATATCTACCTCATAGGGCTATTGTTAAGGATCAAATGAATTAAAATAGTGCTTGGTGCTTAGTAAACGCTGTAACTGCTATTTTGATACATTTTCATGTCATACAGAGGTCTTAAATTTACATATATTCAAATCTATCCATCTATGATTTCTGTCATCCATGCTTAAAAAGATCTTCCTCTATTATTTTAAAAAAATCTTCACCCATATTTTATATTGATACATTTTTTAACATTCAAATCTTACATCCATCTAGGTGGGAAAAAACTCTAGCACTTCTATCATTTTGTGGCATTGTGTATTGGCAATGCTTAGTTTAAATCATCTGGGAAATGACTGATGGGTGACCACCATTCAGTATAATTCCTAATACAGTATCTTGTTTAGGAAAGTTGTTAAAGGTATTTGACAACCAGTGTCTCTCTGTAGAAAAATTTGAGTTTGAAATACCTAGGTATGTAATTCTAGGAGATTTTTATTTTAGCTCTGTCATTTTTCATCAGGTACAAATGGCAGAAAGTAGATATCAGTATCTTGAGACTGAACCAGAATTGTTTGTAGTAGGTTGGAAAGCATGGCTATACTGTTCTCAGTTCACCTCATCAAAGAGTGGGGTTTGTTGCCCACCCCCTTGATTCTGGGTTGGCCATATAACTTGCTTTGACCAGTAGCATGTGATATGAAAGTTCTAGAGCCTTCATCCTTTTTGAGTGCTTTCCTGGGACCATTATTCCATGAAGAAGTCTTGGATGAAGGGCAACATGGAATGAGAAGTTCAGCTGTGCCTTCTGTATCAGCTGAGCCCAGTCCCTAGAAGACCTGCCAGTCAAGTATAACTGTTTGAATAAGTCCCAGAGAGACCAATAGAAGGAACTTCTGAGTCAACCTGCATAATTGTATGAAATAATAAATTGTTGTTTTAAGCCAGCATTATGAGATGGTTGGTTTATAGCAATAAATTGAGCATGCAATTATAGAGGATTTTCATTTCAGAATGCAGATTTTCATTAAGAGTATGTGGCAGAAAAGAAATCTAAGGCTTTAACAAAGTTCTTGTTATCTCTAATTGCCAATAGGAATGCATCTATTCCCCGACTTTCGAAATTATGTCTAACTAGATTTTTTTTTTTTGTATTTTGGAGGAAGAGTACAAGAGTACACTGTTTTGGAACTGAGCCCATGTTTGAACCAGCTGTGAACTTGTTACGTCCTTAAAGGGATTGTTGTAATTGTCCTATGTTGAGTTCTTACTAAGTGACATAAAGTGCTATGATTCAAAATTCCTAAACCCATTGTCTCTAAAGTTCTGAAACTGCTCTGCAGTTTGGAGTTAGAATCAAGAGACTTTCACGATGTAGTGAAGAATTTTTTAGCGTTGTCATAGGTTGTGTAAAATATAGGAAACTTCTTTACCTTTTAAAGTCTCAGTTTCCTTAACTGTACATGAATTATGTGAAGTTTAAATTCTTTTTCTACTCAAAACATCCATGATTCTTCTTCCCATTACATCTTTTCTGAGAATTCTGAAAATGTTTCATAATGCCAGTTGAACCTTGTAACTTTTATTTATTTTTTTATTGTTTGGGATTCATTGAGGGTTTTTTTAACCTTGTAACTTTTAAAATGCCTTTTCATTATTGCTATTATGTATTGTTTTCAATTTCAGATTTCCTACTTTAGTCATTTCCCCCCCTATGATGTAGGTCAAATGAACTCAAATGGTGATATGTATTCACAGGTAAATTCATCATTTTACCAATAAAATTTGTACAACATGTACTCTTCAAAATAATGAAACTAGAGGACATCCTCTCTTTAACAGGGTACTTAACAATCAACCATAAAACTTAGGGGCTTTAAACCACTATGGTTATGTCTCACACTTGTGTGGATCCTTCTTTGGGTGACTCTTCTGGTCTGACCAGGACTGTATGGTCTAGTATGACCTTATTCAACAAGTCTGATGATGGACTTGATGTCATCTAGGGTAATGGCGATAACTTGGACACATGTTATAATATCCAGCAGGCTAGCTTAGGCTTGTTAATGTGGTGAAAGAGAAAGTTTCCACGTGCAAATACTTTTCAAGCTTTGGCTCACATCACATTTGCTAATTGTCTCACTGGCCAAAGGAAGTCATATGGCCAGACTCAGATTTCAAGAGGTTAAGTCATAGATTCTAGTTCCTGATGGAAGGCACTGCAGTGTCACACACATAAATAGGAAGTACTCGTGGCCATTTTGCAATCTGCCACAGTATCTGAGATTATTTACTTGGCCCCTGACCATTGCTACATCATCTTTCACTGAGCAGTAAATGTATCTTAATCTCTCAAACAGAATTCCCTTGGAAAAGCCATTTCCATCCCTTATGTAAGATTGATAATAACCTGCTTTACTTCAACATATATGTTAAGTTTCAAAAACTTAAAAAAATGAAAGCGAGCAGGAAGAAAAGGGTAAAAATGTCTCATTTTACTACTCAGAGATGGCTGTTATCATTTTTACTTGCATAAGACTCTAACCTTATAAATATTAAAAAATGTTATATATCCCATTATTGTGGTTATAGAAAATACTACTATATATAGTATTAATGAATAATAAAATGTACTCATAAACTCTTCTGGATCTATTATGTTAAAATACCGTTGGCTATTTTTCTCTATAACTTGGCCACAGTGAGCCTTTTGATGTATTAAGTTAGGGTACAGGTTAAATAATCCTCCCCCCAATATAGAGGCTTAAATAAGACACAAAAGCTAGATGGATAAGGTACTTATTTCTGTCTCAGGTAAAAGTCCAAGGGTAGATTATGGGCAGTTTAGTTTGGGCAAACATTTCTATTCCACCAGGCCATTTAGTATCCAGGCTATCTGGTCAACTTGGCCATCTTTAATATGTGGCTTCTAAATCTTGGTTCAAGGTGACAGCTGTAGTTGTGGCACTAGTTCCTGGAAATATCTTCCTCTCTGAGAAGATGATTTGAAAGTTACACATAAGACTTTCTCTCATATCCATCAGCCCAAACTTAGTCAAACAGCTACACCTAGCTGTAAGGGTGGCCATGTATCAGATAAAACTTGGGGAAGCTGTTACCCAAAGAAAGAGAAAATAGAGACTTGGGACAATTAGCAATTCTGTTATATTAACCCAAATATATATATGTAAATGGCTTTTCTTTCTTAAGTATATAGATATTTTAAATTTTAATTTAGTTCTTTTAAATTATGTAGTAATGAGATCTATAGTTTGCTCTGAGCTGTGTCTATTACTCTGTTGGAATAACAGCACTTTAATTTTCTTTTGGAAAATTTTCAGACCATGAAGTTTCCGGTGGAGCCAATATAGGCTCCCTCCCTTCACTTTCCCTCATTACAGGGATGTATGTGTATATGACCTTGCCCTGGCCAGTGGAACTCACACCTGCATGTTTTTATTGGCAATACTGGGACGGTGAAGCTTTCTTTTTATTTATCTAGGACAGTCAAGCTATTAGGATGAAAGACAAGAAAGAAGCTATTGGGAATAAAATAAAGCTGAAGAGCAGGGAAAGAGAGATGGAATCCTGAAGATGTTGTTTGAGTCCCCGGTTCAAACCACTCCTGAAGCTAGACTCTCCCTGGACTTTCAATTACATAACTTAAAAAAATCTAATTTATTTTTGCTTTAGCTATCTTGTATTAGATTTCTGTCAATTGCACCTGAAAGGTGGCTGATTAACCTACTCACTATTATCCTTTGCTAACTTCATTTCCTAGGCCTCATTGCTTTTCCATATAGGAGTATTTGAATTCAAATTCTGTCATCTAAGGTTGAAACTGTTCCCTAATACGGTTTCATTGAAAAATTATTTTTGAGTCTTTTCCAATCATCATGTCTTTGGTAGAATGATCTTGCAAATTCTGGTATTGGGCCTCGTGGACCACCAATTGTTACTGAATTTCTCTTTTCCTTCCAATCCTCCTACTTTTCTTTAACCTTTATTGTACCTTATGCACAAAAATAGAAAGGAAGATAGGAATTGGGTAATACGCAAGGGAGAGCCATGGTTACAGAGGAAGGAGAACTCATATAGAAATTAAAAAATAGGCTCGGCGCCTGTGGCTCAATTGGCTAAGGTGCCAGCCATGTACACCTAAGGTGACGGGTTCGAATCCCCAGCCCGGGCCCGCCAAACAACAATGATGGCTGCAACCAAAAAATGGACAGGCATTGTGGCAGGCGCCTATGGTTCCAGCTACTCGAGGAGACTCGCTTGAGCCCAGGAGTTGGAGGTTGCTATGAGCTGTGATGTCATGGCACTCTACCCAGAGGGATAGCTTGAGGCTCCGTCTCAAAAAAAAAAAAAAGAAATTAAAAAATATATATTTTGAGCCATTAACTTGCCTTTGTTCCAACTCTCAGTTACAGCAATTGAATGGTAGAATTGGTTCAAAGAGTCAGGGCAAATTGAAAATTGTTGGTAAAAATGATGCTATTGGTATTGTGAGTGGCATGAATAGGATGTTTAGAGGGAGGCCAGTGGTATCCAGCAGAGACAAAGCAGAGTGTCGTTAAATTCATTACATGGCTTTTTGTGTTGCTTTTGCTTTATTCCATTAACAATTTGGGGGTTAAGGCCAGCCATTTCCCTATACCTAGATTTCCTTTTGTAATGTACCTATCAGCACTATGGCGTGCAGGGGTGCTTTTCATTCATTACTAAGATGTTAGAGAAAACTCATTGCAAAATCTGGTATGTCTTCCATTCTGCTAACTGATGTTGAGCTATTTATAAAAATATAAGAACTTTATGACTAATTAAGGGAATCCTAAATTAAGTCATTCCCGTCCTTTTTCTAAAACTTATGGGAATTTAATCTTTAATAAATGTTCATACAAAATTAATGTTCTTAGGGATGAGAAGGTTAGCTATGTGCCTGGTATTGACTTCACTCTTCTGCTAGAAAATCTTATAAATTAATCTAAAATTATCATTGTTTCATAAAAAGGGGAGATAATGAAGTTCACAGTTTTGAAAATGACTCCATTCATGTTATACACTATATGTCCATTATGAATTGTGATCATTTCTGGCCACATGACTTACTACTGGCTGCCTCTGACAATAAACTTGAGTAGGGTGGTGGGTAAGAATGGTGGCAGAGATAATGAACGTCTCCTTTTTAGACTAGACTTGGGCGCCCTTGGACTCTATTATTTGACATGTGCCAGTAGAGTTCCCTGTGGCAATACTTTCAATAGACTTGAAAGTTCATCTTTATGAATTACTTTGACGAGAGTAGGTGAATTTCAGTGCTATATGAACATATTATAGTCTTATTTAAAAAAAAAAAAAGAACCTTGCTCGCCATTCCCATAATAGATCTTTTAGCTGACTTTTTGTTATTTTCCCTTGTTATTGTGTCTCGGCAGGAACCATATCGGAGAAAATCAGCAGATCAGCAGAATGCTGCTAGTGTGCTGGAGCTTTTGTTTGTGCCTATGTGCCAGTGTAAACATGAGCAGCATTTCATTCACCCCTCCAGTGCTCATTATTTGAAGCCATTTCCACAGCATGGTATTCCATAGTACTAAGGAAAAGTTGAGTCCACTATTACCTGAATGAAACTGAGAATAAAAGAACCCATTCTTAGTGGAGAGGAAATTTGTCCATGCTCAAACCAAAGGAAATCACCACAAATAGGCCACTTTTTTTTATTGTTGTTAAACCCGAGCAGATCTATTCTATTGGACTATAATGCTCAGTGTCTGAATTCTTTTTTGCATTGATCTTGATTAATTTTTGTGGATTTCCTTTTAATATGTTTTTATTTCCATGAGAATTTTTTGAGTTAAAAAAATCTCATTATCATTTTCTAAGCCCTTAAATGTAACATGAGCATTCCTTTTTCATTTGATCTGCAAATTTTATTTCTAGTGGACCTAAAGAAATACAATAGGATGGAAATGAATAATGTGATTGAAAAAACAACTTTTGCCTCATATTCGGAGATGAAATTTTCTTCCCCAAATGGCCATTCTTTTTGTGTTGAAAAGTGAGTTTTGTAGGTCAGCCTACATGTGGCAAGTTTTTATTGTTTCCACTCAGCAAATCAGCATCACAGCAATTGGGAAATACTTTGATTTATCCAATCAAAACCTTCAATGTTTGATACCAGTACAAGCCTTTTTATTTTTTAATTTTTATTTTTTATCTTTTTTTTATTAGATCATAATTGTGTACATTAATTCTCTCATAGGATACAGTGTGTTGCTTCCATATACAGTTTGGAAACCTCTCATCCAACTGGCTAACATAGCCATCATGTCTTTCTCATAATTGTTGTGTTAAGACATTCATATTCAACCTTTAGACAGATTCACATGTACCCTAATAGGATAAATTATAGGCGTGATCCCCACAATATCATTCTCTTCACCCATCCTCCCCCGCCCCTCCCTCCCTCCCCTTTCCCCGTAGTCTAGGGCTCCATTTGGATTGTAGCTTTCTTAAGGTAGCTAACAATTAGTTTCATAATAGTGTTGAGTACATTGGATACTTTTTCTTCCATTCTTGAGATACTTTGCTAAGGAGGACATTT
>CAUYQV010059044.1:0-12978 GCA_963574575.1 Galagoides demidoff | reverse complement strand
ACGGAGCCTCAAGCTATCCCCCTGGGTAGAGTGCCATGGCATCACAGCTCACAGCAACCTCCAACTCCTGGGCTCAAGCGAGTCTCCTGCCTCCGCCCCCCAAGTAGCTGGGACTATAGGAGCCCACCACAACGCCCGGCCATTTCTTGGTTGCAGCCATCATTGTTGTTTGGTGGGCCCGGGCTGGGGATTTGAACCCGCCACCTCAGGTGTACGTGGCTGGCGCCTTAGCAGATTGAGCCACAGGCGCCGAGCCATAACAGATTTTCTTTGCTATGAAGTTACTCACTTTGGGCACTCCTGGGAATAGAACAACTTTCGAGAATGGGGAACAGATATCGTCAACAACTTTCAAGATAAATGTTGTGAAGTAGAGGTGAATTTGGTAAATTTAGTGAGCACATGTACAGATGGTGCACCTTCTATGACAGGAAAACATAAAGTGTTTATTGCACAGATAATAAAAAGTATAAACAGGCTGGGTGCGGTGGCTCATGCCCATAATCCTAGCACTCTGGGAGGCTGAGGCAGGTGGATTGCTTGAGCTCATGAGTTCGAGACCTGCCTGAGCAAAAGCGAGACCCCCATCTCTACTACAAACAGAAAAACTGAGGCAAGAGGATCTATCACTTGAGCCAAGAGTTGTAGGCTGCTGTGAGCTATGACCCCACAGCACTCTACCTAAGGCAACAGCTTGAAACTCTGACTCAAAAAAAAAAAAAAAAAGGATAAACAGACCAAGATGGTCTCATGTCTTTTCATTGTATCTTGCATCAGTAAAATCTCTATGCTACGGCTACTATTTTAAGCAACACATTGCAACAAGTTTTGTTAACTATATTCATACAAATGCAACAGGGCGCTGTCAGCTTTGTAACATGCTAAAGGTGAATGATGAAGTACTCAGTGTGGATTTGCTGTATCTTCCTACAGTCCTGATGGCATTCGCAGGGGAGGTGTTGGCAAAAATTTTATGAAGCAGAGAATCAGCAGTGTGAAATTGCTGAAAGATTTCTATAGAAATGTAGTGTTTCTGTGTGATATCATGTCAAATCAAAATGACCTGAATAATTCTTTGCAAGGTAAAACTAAATCTATATACAATATGTGGCAAAAATATCTAAGCTTTTCAGGAAAACTGTCTTTTTTCAATTTTAGATGAACATTTTCCCCAGTTAGCAAAAGTTATTGATGAGCAGGATGATAATGAGAATCATCTAAGGAAAGCATAGTTATTCTGGACCTATTAGTTGAAGAATACAATACATGGTTCATTGACTTTGAGAATTATGACATCATACTCAAATTATGACATCACATCAACTACTTAAGCAGTTACTCAATCTTTATATAACTGTGTCAAATAAGGCAATGTGATGTAACATGCAGTATTTTCACGTTAGCCCAAATGTAAACGCAGCATTTCGGCCTCACCAAGTTGATATCACCAGAGTAAGGAACTACAGACAGAACTGATGTGAACTCTCAATAGATGACATTTGAAGGTCATTATTTAATTCTAATAAAGATCCAATTGAAACATTAAAAAAAAAAGTGCAGTGGAAGATTCATGCCTTTGGCAACTTGCCAGAAAAATGTTTTCTCACTTTTCGACCACTTCTTCACATTCTCCTACCTAACCCAAATTAAAACTCCCTTAAGGTCACAAATGACTGATACCCAGCTAGAAGAGCAACTGAAACTTCGTACCTCCATGCTACAACCAAATATTCAGATGCTTTCCAACAAAAAGCAAACAAAACAAAGTCATCAAAAGGTGAACTTTAAGGGCGGCACCTGTGGCTCAAGGAGTAGTGTGCCAGCCCCATATACCAGAGGTGGTGGGTTCAAACACGGCCCTGGCCAAAAACTGCAAAAAAAAAACAAAACGTAAGCTTTAACAAACTTTTGTTTTTTGAAATTACTTAGTACACAGTAGTTAGATTATTACAAAATAACATACATTTTTAAGTGTATCTAATTGAAGTTTCTTGCATGCAGCCGTATTTGATCACATCTAAATTAATGCAGACTTCTAACACGAAAAGGTTTCCCACCCTTTTCCAAGGATTCTATCACTCCCTCACTGAGTGAATTTTGGAAATCACACAATTTGTAGGTTCATTTTTTTTTTCACATATGAAATGTTATGCGGGCTAGATTAGTGCCTTTTAAGACTTTTCAATTATGAGCCACAGTAGCAAATACATGTTACATCAGGATTATCACAAAACTTCCGTTAAAAAACCTTTTCTTTAGGTAGAAGAAACTTATATTTTTACTATTCTATTTCATTATTTATAAAGTTAATGGCAACACATGGCCTACTACCTTTAGTTTAAAAACAGCAGATGCCAAGCTTTACTATTTTGACTCTAATTGTATTTAATGCACTTATGTTATTTAATATTTTGCAACATCAGCCACTATGTGTTAAGTTTCCTTTGCCCCATATTTTCATAAACAGCAGCTACTTACTACTGATGTACACTTATGGTTCAGTTTAAAAAACCAGCTCTAGGTATACCCCACCTAGTCTGTGTTAGAAGGTTGCTGGGGAAATAAAATGAGGTAATGTGTGTATGTAACCATTCTGAAACTGCTGTAACCACGTGTAAGACATTAGCCAAATGTACACTTAAGTAGTTACTCTAAATCTTTATATAACTGTTTCAAATAAGGTAATGTGATGTAACATGCAATATTTTCATGTTAGCCCAAATGTAAAGAGCAAAATTTCTTTTTAAATATGTGGGCTTCTTTGGGGATACTCCACACAGTGGCACTCTGTCATCTGTCCCCCTTTCCTCCCCCAGTCACTGGACTCCTAGACGCTGTCTCCAGTATTGCACCTCTTATAAATAAAACTGTAGTGGATGTCAAAAATAAATAAATAAATATATAGGATTCTTAATGTATTTAAGGTACTTGGGAAGGAACCACAGATCAAAATGGGACAAAATACTTAAAAAGTATTTTTTAAGTAAAAAGCAGAAAACATTTTAAATGACCATCTTTATAATAAAATCTTGGGGGCAGAAAACCATACCAGCAGACCCAGCAACACTACAATGTCAAACAAGACACATTTTTTTTCCTCCCACCACCTACATTAAATTTATGATTAAAAAAGGAAAAAAAGACAACTAGAAGAAAAAATTTACAAAAATGACAAAGGGCTTTGTTTTTTAAACTGTTACCCAAAAATGTAAATTTTATAAGAGAGAACACAGTTAAGAATAGCTTCAGTGCTGATGAAGGTATGAGACATTACTATACACTGGGGAAGTGTAAGTTGATAGGAACTTTTCAGAAGGCACTATGATGATGTTTTTAAAATGTAAAAAGTACACATGAAGTAGCCTGGAAATTCCACCAGCACAAACACATCCCAAGGAAATAAATTTGCAAAACTGTCCATGCAAGGGTGAGGGAATGGAAGGAAGGAGGACAAGTACATACAAATTGGGTAGAAAAAAAAAAATCACAGAATTTATCTAATTGCACAATGGAACAGCAGTAAACTATTAGATGGTGACCTTAGCCAGGCTCAGTGCCTGCCTGTAGTCCCAGCTAGGCAGGAGGCTGAGGCTGGAAGATCACTTGAGCCCAGGAGTTCATTCCAGGCTGGGACAGAGTGAGCTTCTGTCTCTTTAAGGAAAAAAAAATGTTTTAACTGAAAAATATGGTGATACAGATCTTTATGAACACAAGAAGATACAATATACTCAGAAGATTATGACTTTTTTATGACTGTATGACCTTTTTACAAAACAGTAAAATCACATGTTATATACATTTCAGAAAGTTATACCAGAGAATGTTAATAGTATCTCTGAGGTTGGGAGCTCAATCAGGTAGCCCACACAGTGCCTTCAGGAGAATTAGAAAAATTAGAATTAGAAAAAGATATGTCTGGCAGACATATCTCAATAGGTATACAGCTCTCCAAACTGATCTTGCGTTTTAAGAACTGAAACAAGGTATCCCTTCTCTCCCCAGACATGCTCTAAGGGTACACAGCCTAGGGAGCTGAGTATGTATGAATTTCAGCCTCCTCACCACTCCTTCACAAATCCTTAGAGCAGTGGTTCTCAACCTTCCTAATGCTGCGGCCCTTTAACACAGTTCCTGGGGGTCTCCACCCACAGGTTGAGAACCGCTGCCTTAGAGGAATGTGTGTTGGGATAAGATTATGGATATTATCCACCCATTTATGCCATTCAGCACTAGCTTACTATTATTATGATAAGCACAGTGATTTATTATTCCCTGATAAGATTAATACTTACAATCAAATCCAAACCTATTCCCAACTTTCCTTGTTGCCCTTAAAGATCACCCTATATATACATTGATAATATGTGCAGGTGTTCTCTCTTCAGGTGCATACACCCAATAAAATCTCCACCCTAGATCATATAATACAAAGGTTAAAGGACGCAATCTGCAGTAAGAAATGTCATTTTAGCACAGGGTGAAAGCTACAGACTACTGGAAATGGGAAAGCACCAAGGAAGGTAGGTAGCTATAAGAATTAATTCCTCTCCACCACTCAAAAATTTACTCAGCAAATATTTGGTATCATAAATCAACAAAGACTGATGATTGTTCATTATTTTGTTCCATTTATCTCCCAATGCAAGATCTAAGCAGGGGTGGTGAACCTGAGGTCTTGGGGCCACATAAATGGCCTTTTGGATCCCCGGGTGCAGCCTTTTGACTGAATCCAAATTTTACAGAACAAATCCTCTAATAAACAGATTGAGCCCAGAGGCACCACTAGGAGGTAGGTAAGACATGTGTAAAATAACAACCACTGAAGTAGGATTAAAGGACTGGGTTCTTTGCCTGGCTCTGTGGAATATGTAATTTTACACAAGGCAAAAAATCAGAACCTCCCTGGGACTCATTTTTCTCATTCCTAAGAAGAGGTAAGGCTAAAAACCCTCCAAGCTCCCTTCGGGCTCGTGCAGGGACTTCACAGTCGCCCTCCCACCTGGAGGAACCCATCTCAGTCAGCAACAACAATTTTCTGAGTCATAGCTAATTTAACTACTCTCTTCATGCTTCTCTTAAAAATGTGTCCAAATACCTCCGAACTCTAGAAACTTAGTCCCACCCAGAAAAAAAAAAGTCAAGACCCATCAACAAAATATTTTCCAAAAGTTAAAAAAAAAAAGTACAATTAGTTTACTAGGAATAAAGACACACACACACACACAAACCCCAAAACAAAAACAAAAACCCTAGTCTGTATTCAGACAATAATACAATTTTTCAAAAAGAGGCATCCTGAAGCCGCCCTACACTGGTAGGTGGTTTAAATATTTCTTTTAAAACAAAGAGCTCACGCATAGAAAAAAAAAAGCTGCAAACATACTAACCATCATTCACATGTTTTGAAGGCACAGAAAAAAAAAAACTGCGCTGTTGAGACAGGATTTACTTTCCCCCAAGAAGTAAACATGAAAAGAAGAAAACCTCTGTAATTACAAATGAGTGAGGGAAGAAACAACCCTTTTAAGGGCCTTTTACTGCCCCAATTCTAGCGCGTTTCCCTGCACAATGTACTTCTGTGACTAACTCCCCGCTAGGCGCTAATGGGACCCACACCCACACTTCGCACTCACTCGCACTCTTCCGACCGGTCGCGGTGGCAGCGTGGACGAGTCACAAGATAGCGGCGGGAGTGGAAATTTCCTCTCCCCAGGCGTGGGGCAGGGTCTGGCTTCCCCGAACCGCTCGGCGGGCCGGGCGCCTCCGCCAGGGCCTCTCCGGGCCGGCGCGCTCGGTACAAAGGAGGCCCGGCGCTCGGCCCCGCACGCCCCGGCCCTCCTCCGGGCAGGGGTCCCCGGCTTCCGGCGCCGCTCGGGGCGAAAGGCCCGGGAGGCACGTGCGCCCCGCTCCGGGCCGGAGGAGGGAGGCGGCGCGGCCCTACCGGGGATGCCCGCGGGCCCTCGCTAGCCAGCGGCGGCCGGTCCGCCCGGCCCGTCGAGAAATGAATGGAGCCGAGAGGTCCCGGGCCAGAGCCCCGCGGGCGGCGGAGGCCCTGGCGACTCCCGCGGCCCCGGAGAGGGGAGCCGCCTCCCGCCTCTCCTTTCCCACCCGACCCCGCCCGGCGCCCCCCGGACCGCGGCCGGCCCCGGGCGCCCAACTGCCGCGCGCTCACCCCAGCTCTTGGCGGTGCGCCCCAGGCACTCTTTGGTGGTCGGGTTGTAGAGGAAGAGCTTCCAATCGGTCAGGCTTTGGTTGATGGACTTCCTCTCCTTCTTCGTCATGGTGCGCGCGCGGACGGCGAGGGGAGCTGCGGCCGCTGGGGTGAAGGCGGCGAGGGGCGCGGAGGCGCGTCCGGGCTAGCGGCGCAGCCCGGCGACAGCAGCGGAGGCGGGACGGCCGAGGACACCTCCTCCTTCCCGGGAGTACTCGAGCCGACTGCCGCGCGCCGGGTCGGGCAGCCGCTCGGGCCGCGGGAGCCTGACGTCTCAGCCCGCCGTAGCCAATCCCCGCGCCGCTCGGCCCCGCGCCGCCGCCGCTACCGCCTCCCGCCAGCGGCTGGGGCGCAGCCCGAGGCTGTCCGGACGCCCCGCCCCGGCCCGCCCCGCCCCGCGCGCCCGCCCGGGCCCGCTGGAGCCTCGGCTTCGCTCGGCCCTGGTCGGAGGGAGCTGGAGTTAGTTACGCGGTGCGCGGTGCGGGAATCCTGAGGGCGCGAGCGCGCACATTTATAGTGAGCGAAAGGTGTGCGCCCCGACCTGCCGGATTCCCCGGGGCACTGGGTTTCCCGGGCGTGCCGGGCGCCCTGGCTCCGGGCAGGCGCTGCTGGCGGCGGCGGCGCGGACCGGCAGAGCGCGGAAACGACTCCGGGCGGCCCGAGGCATCCTCGCCCAGACGGGGCTTAACCACCGCCTTCCTGACCCGCCTCGCAGACCGTCTTGGGGCGTTCTCCTCTGTGCTCTATGACGTTTCTAAAAGACTCTGCCGGAGGGTTTCGTAAGGGTGTCGTGGCGTGTTAATAAGCTGCTGCTCAGAGAATGTCCTCGCTTGGCCCTTCCCAAGTTTTTAACTCGGAACCTCGAGTCAGTGGGCGTTTCATTCTAAATATGCCCGTATTAATTAAATATAATTCCTCCAGATTCAGTTGAATTTATCAATGGAATCAATATTCATGCTTTCCTAAGGTTCTCGTCGATTTGAAGTCGTCCGCTTCTGCTCAAGACACTCCGATTGTTAATCTACAGGCAATCAGTACTTAGTTTAGTATTAGTTTAGTATTTAGTGCCTAAGTGAAGTTACTGGCTTTTCATTTATTTCCTCTGTAGTGGACGCTGCCCTGGGGCGGAGCTGAGGTGCAGTCAGCGTTTGTCTACGCGAGGTGGAGCTGGCGAGTACCAAACTGTCGGACTGCCTCGACAGGAGAAAAAGACGTAAATAGAAGTTTGGGCAGAAGGTGGTTTTTTAGAAAAAGGAGATAGACCATTGTTTCTGTTTTATTAGCAAATAAAAATTATGAATGGAGAGATGTAACACGCATCTTATTGTTTAGAATGATGAATAATCCTTCTGGAATTTTAAACACAGCCTGCAAATGCTTTATACGCGCGTAGGAGTAAATGGGTAAAGATCTTTTTTCCTCACTTATTATCTAAGCAAGAAATTATGAGTTGTGCCTTACACAAATGGAAAAGAGGTAGAATACATTCTTATAAAGTAATTGTATGTGCGCATGCTTAAGAAAGCTAAATTTCTACTTAGAAGCTTGGAAACAATACCCCAAATCCAGTTATTTTTGAGCTAATGACGCTAAAATATTTGTAGAAGTGTTTTGGAGAGTTTGGCATGAAATTAGTATTAGAAATAGCAAAACACCACATGCAAGCAGATGAGGATGCATTTCTTTAGATCATAGCCAAGTTGAAACAAAGAATGTAAGTAGTTAGTCATTTTTATCTCAATAATGTAACAAGTCAGGGGAGGGCTGAAATAGTGGTAGATTTGATAGCAGCCTTTTTAGTTTGGGTAAGAGGGAAGATAGCAGGTCTACAATAAAATATTAAAACCTAACTGCTTTATTTCGTGTGTGTGCTAACCTGGTATGTACAGAAAAAAACAGGGTAAACGAAAGCATTATGAAATAATCTTTCAAACATATCAACTGTTGTCAAAGATTTGTCATTGGTATATATTTCATGGTCTTTAATGTGACTTTCATGTTCAGTAAGCAGTTTTAACACCCATGACCAGTTCAGTCCAGTACCATACCCAAGAGATTTCAGTTTGGCAAAAATGTTAAATCCTACTTCAAAACATGGAAACTATTTGTTGCTCTGATACGTGCTACTTGAGCATTACCTGAAAAAGAAAATGCTGAGTATACTGGGAAGTATTGGCCTACGAAATATGAGATGAAAAATCAAATTTAATTACAATTGTATTCCCTATATGTTTATTTTATTATACCTAAGTAAGTTCAGTAGCATCATCATAGCTCACTGCATCCTCAAACTCTTGGGCTCAAGTGATCCTCCCTGCCTCAGCCTGGCAAGTAGCTGGAACTACAGGTGTGCACCTCCATGAATGGCTAATTCTTTTTTTTTTTTTAATGGTGAAAAGTTATATATTTAGAATTAGCCAGCTGGATTTGGTTTAGATGCTCCCAGTTTTGTTGGCAATATCCAAAGCATCATAATCAGGAGCCAGTCGAACATATGTCTTCTCGCCTTCAGGCCTGATCAGGGTGTTGACCTTGGCCACATCAATGTCATAAAGCTTCTTCACAGCCTGTTTGATCTGGTGCTTGTTGGCTTTGACATCCACAGTGAACACAAGTGTGTTGTCTTCTATCTTCATGGCAGACTCAGTGGTCAGGGGGAACTTGATGATGGCCTAGTGGTCAAGCTTGTTTCTCCTGGGGACACTCTTCTGAGGATATTGGGCTGCCTCCCGAGCCTCAAGAGTCTTTGGCCACGGAAGGTGGGTGATGCACGGATCTTCTTTTGTTTGTGGCTGTGGATGCCTTTTAGCACTGCCTTCTGGGCCTTCAATGCCTTTGCTTTGGCTTGGGCTTTGGGAGGGGCAGGGGCTTCCTTCTTCACTTTTGGCGCCATCTTATGAAAAGCTAATTCTTTATTTATTTTTGTAGAAATGAGGACTCTCTATTGCCAGGCTCACCTGGAACTCTTAAGTTAAATCCATCCTCTCACGTCTACCTCCCAAAGTGCTGAGATTACAGGTGTGAGTAGGGCATGTCCCCCTAAGTTTCTCTTTTAAAGGAGAAGTTAATTTTCTGGATAAAGTGCAGGATGCTCACTTAAATTTGAATTTCAGATGGACGATGGGTAATTTTGTACTGTAAGTATGTTCCATGAAATATTTGGGACATGGCTACTCTAAAACATCATTCTTATCTGTCTGAATTTCAGATGTAACTGTGTATGCTGTATTTTTATTTGCTAAGTCTGACAGTCCTATCTGTAGAGGATACTTGTAAATCCCATAGGAATAATAAAGATTACTAATAAATAATTAACAAAGTCTCAGGCCCTGTGCTACTTGCTTAGTGTGATTTATTTCTTAATCTTCACAGATACCCTAATTGGGAGTACTGTGATTTTTTTTCTTTCTTTTCTTTTTTTTACAGACGGAGTCTCACTTTGTCACCCTCAGTAGAGCGCTGTGGCATCACAGCTCACAGCAACCTCCATCTCTTGGGCTTAGATGATTCTCTTGCCTCCCAAGTAGCTGGGACTACAGGCGCCCACCACAATGCCCCGCTATTTTTTGTTGCAGTTTGGCGGGGCTGGGTTCGAACCCACCACCCTCAGTATATGGGTCGGTGCCCTACTCACTGAGCCACAGGCGCCACCCTGTGATTTATTTCTTATTCTTCACAAATACCCTAATTGGGAGATATTGCTTCCCTATTTATCGTAAATTAAGAAACTGGTGTTTAGAGAAGTTAAGTAACTCACCCAAATGACAATCTCTGGATTCCAATGCCCATCTCTCCACTGTCACTCAGCACTACCTCTATAGTGAACCATGGTGGAACTCTGGGGAAATTCCACAAAGCTGAGTGAGGCAGAATAAAAGAAACACATGTGGGCCTCTCACTGAGTATGCTCTCCACCCAGCGGGATCCATCTCCCACTTTCTATGGGCATAAACAAGATAGTTTACTAAAACATTTAGTTTCATTCCTGAATTTCTGAATTTTGTGTTTAGAAAAATGTTGAATTCTTCTATCATGTCTTATTTGTAACTTGATGTTATAGCTAATATGACAGTGGTACACCCTGAAAAGCCATTATTTGTCCTTCAGAGAATAGATGATAAGATTTCTTTCTTTCTTTTTTTTTTTTGAGACAGAGTCTCACTAGTTGCCCTCTGTAGAGTGCTGTAGTGTCATAGCTCACAGCAACCTCTTGGCATAAGCGATTCTCTTGCCTTAGCCTCCCAAGTAGCTGAGACTACCACAAGGCCTGGCTATTTTTTATTGCAGTTGTCATTGTTGTTTAGCTGGCCTAGGCCAGATTCGAACGCACCAGCCTTGGTGTATGTGGCTGGCGCTGTAACTACTGTGCTACGGGCATGGAGCCGATAATAAGATTTCTTTAGAAACAGTTCTTCCCACAAGCAGCAGGAATAATTGTGTTGGCATTTTCCTATGTCTGAGAAACCCAGTCAGGAATCCCTACCCCCCTTCACAAAGCAATGTCCATTTCCACACAACCGGTTTTAATACTGAATGGTTTTAATAATCCTTTAACAAACAACGTTTCTGTGTTCTATGCAGATTAAAGGGCAGAAGACTTGCATTTATTGTTCATCTTCAGTTAAATAACCCAGTGTTTGTAAAGCATGAACATAGTATCTGGTGTGTAAACTGCTCTGTAAATGATAGTTGTTGGGTTGTCATCATTATATTTTAAATACTGTCAACTATTACATTAGGTATTTTACAAAAAAGTTTATGATATGATCTAACATGATAATTTATTTTATGAAAAATAAATTCAAATGACCAACTCAGTGTGAAAGATCATTTACTTAATAACTTAGTTATAAAAATGTTCAGGAGTGAGTAGAGTGGAGTGAACAGGAATGGCAGAATATTGGTCTTTTGAAGTTAGGTGTGGGGGAGAAGAAGAAACTTTTTATCTGAGGAGTATAACCCTCATTAAATTACCAGGCTCAGAGAGGCACTGGGATAAAGCAGCCCTCACAGTCACTTTGCTCCCCCTTAGCTAAATAATTACTTCTTAGCCACTTGCTACATTGGTGAGGTGCAACTGTCTACCACGTGCTCTCTTGTTCACCAGTGTGTGACCAATCACTAACCAAGGGTATTTGTGTGAACCAATGAGAATTCCTGACACAATTTTGTGATTGGCCTCGTCTCCTGATTCATTCTTTTTTAAGACATGTCAATCTCTCCCTTTTTTTTTTTTTTTTTTTTGGCTGGGGCTGGGTTATGAACCCACCACCTCCAGCATATGGGGCCAGCGCCTTACTCCTTTGACCCACAGGCGCCGTCCCACAACCTCTCCTTTTTGTTCTCTGGAAGTATCAATATGTCCCAGGCTGTAGTCCTCAACCTTTGTCCAAATAAACTCTGTATATTAATTCTGCCTCAGGTTCTTTCTTTTAGGTTGACAAGTGATAAGGTTGTTATACTTTGTTTACTTTGTATATGCTTGACATTGTCCATAATAGAATTTTTTTTTTTTTTGAGACAGAGCCTCAAGCTATTCCCCCTGGGTAGAGAGCAGTGGCATCACAGCTTATAGCAACTTCTACTCCTGGGCTCAAGCGAGTCTCCTGCCTCTGCCTCCCAAGTAGCTGGGACCACAGGCGCCCGCCACAATGCCCAGCTATTTTTTGGTTGCAGCCATCACTGTTGTTTGGAGGGCCCAGGCCGGATTCAAACCCGCCACCTTAGGTGTACGTGGCTGGTGCCTTAGCCACCTGAGCCACAGGCGCCAAGCCCATAATAGAAATTTTTTTTTAAACTGGGGGCAAAGGATAGCCAGCTTTCTTGATACATGTTTCTCTGGGTTAGTTAGCTGAAAAATATTTATTTATTTATTTTATTTATTTATTTAGAGACAGAATCTCACTCTGTTCTCCTGAGTGGCATCATAGCTCACAGCAACCTCAAACTCTTTGGCTCAGTGATCCTCTTGCCTCATCCTCCAGAGCAGGCGTCCTCAAACTACGGCTCATGGGCCACATGTAGCCCACCTAGGACATTTATCTGGCCCGTGGGGTGTTTTTGCTGCCACTGCCTATCTTGCTTAGCAGCCGACTCGTCCTGGGGCCCACAGTCCGGCCCTCCAAAGGTCTGAGGGACAGTGAACTGGCCCCTGTTTAAAAAGTTTGAGGACTCCTGCTCCAGAGTATCTGGAACTACAGGCACGTGCCACAATGCCCAGGTATTTTTAGTAGAGTTGGGGTCTCACTCTTGCTCAGGCTAGTCTCCAACTCCTAAGCTCAAGCGATCCACCCAACTCAGCCTGCCAGAGGACTAGGATTACAGGAGTGAGCCACCTTGCCTGGCCGCAGTTAGCTGAAAAATAACCAAAGAACATATAGATGTAACAGTTTTTAAAAGTCTATTTTTTAAAAAGGGCTGACCTCATAGCAAACAGGTAATTCATGAGAGTTTTTTTTAATATTAGTGACCTTAGGAAAACTTGAGAAGCTATTATGTCCATAAGGCAAGAAGTTGATTTTATCTATCTATGCATTCATGTATCATCTATCCATACACATACAAACACGCATTAGGAGCAGAGACATGAAGGAATTACTGGAAATTAAAAATATAATTGCTAAAACTTTTTTTTTTTTTTTTTTTGAGACGGAGCCTCAAGCTATCCCCCTGGGTAGAGTGCCATGGCATCACAGCTCATAGCAACCTCCAACTCCTGGGATCAAGCGAGTCTCCTGCCTCTGCCTCCCATGTAGCTGGGACCACAG
>CAUYQV010059040.1:0-36256 GCA_963574575.1 Galagoides demidoff | reverse complement strand
TTACCTATTATGGGAGCTGTTCAAGGGACTGAAACTCATTACCTATTACAGCAGTTGTTCAAGGGAACTGATACTTATTTCCTATTATGGTGGTATGGCAGCTGTCTGCCTAAGGTGTCTCAATCAACGGCTTAATGGCTGAGCAGCAGGTGTGGGGGAGACGGCAGGGAGTGGCCCTGCGGTTTAACAGAGCTTATGCAGTAAATGACAAAATGGTGCTGGTCTGGCCCTTTCATCTGAATCTTTGTCAAAGGATAAAATTCTTGCCTTTTAAACCTAATTATCAGTTTGGCCAAGCGAATGGGTGACTTCATGGTAAACTGGGATCCTGTTTTGTGGAAAGTGGATTTTTGAGAGTAAGAGAAATTAGACAAAAAGGAGAATGGCATTGTGTAAGGAAAGAATCTAGTGTGATACATTTTGTCCTGAAACAGAATGGTTAAGAAAGTGAAAGGCAGGGCAAAAGTTAAAGAAAGTTTAGAATGTTTGTAGATTGTCTGTGAAAGTTAAATGAAACTCACAAAAGAGAATTTATGAAGGAATTTACATGTGATCCAGCTGACTATGTATTTCCTTTAAAATCTTTTGGTTTGTAATTTTGTTTAAATCAATGTTTTAAGCCTCTGATATTTGACAAACCTTACAAAATCAACACTCTAAATTTGGAGCTTGGCACCTGTAGCACAGTGGTTGCAGCACTGGCCACGTGCACCAAGACTGGTGGGTTCAAACTCAGCCCAGGCCAATTAAACAACAAAAAGAACACAACTCTAAATTTGGTCTTCTTGAAATACTAAGACCACTGAAAGTCATAGAAAAACAAATTAAACTTATTTGATTTATTTTTATTTTTTATTTTTTGAGATGGAGCCTCTAGCTATCCCCCTGGGTAGAGTGCCATGGCATCACAGCTCATAGCAACCTCCAACTCCTGGGCTCAAGCGAGTCTCCTGCCTCTGCCCCTCAAGTAGCTGGGACCACAGGCGCCCGCCACAGCGCCTGGCCATTTTTTGGTTGCAGCCATCATTGTTGTTTGGTGGCCCGGGCTGGGGATTCGAACCCGCCACCTTAGGTGTACGTGGCTGGCACCTTAGCCAATTCAGCCACAGGTGCCGAGCCAAATACGAAGTCTTAAGGCTAACAGTAGGTCAAAGAACCAGTAAATGGAGGTTGGCAAAATGGTTTTGAATCAAAACTAACATTGCAGTACTAAAGGAAATGTACAACTATGGCACATAAGTAAACGTAAGTTACATGGAACTTGAAGGTTCATAATGGGTCAGTCTAATGTGGAGGCCAGGCATAGTGGCTCATGCCTGTAATCCCAGCACTCTAGGAGGTTGAGGAGGGAAGATCTCTTGAGCTCAGGAATTTGAGACCAGGCTGAGCAAGAGTGAAACCCCATCTCTACTAAAAATAGAAAAATTAGCCAGGCAATATGGTAGGTCCCTGCTTAAGAAAAAAAAAAAAATCTAGTGGGAATAGACGGAATTAACAAATTAAATTAAGTGTGCTTAATTTTATCCCCTAACATAATGATGTTATTTCTATAGGAGAAATTATACTCTTTTTAAAACTCTTAGCAAAATTACTAAGCTAGTTTCCAAGAAAAGAAATAAGATTAAAGAAAATCATTACCACATAACATATGAAGCTAACTGACCCCATGCATACACACACTTGTTGTAAGGCTTTCTTAAAATAATGGGACACTCATTATAATCACAGCATCTCCTGGAATATTATTAAGTACCACAATCAGGGTATTCAATCATGCTTTGATGGCCCAAATACACATCTCTCTGTACAAGTCTTCTGACAGCTGGCTCTCTGTACAAGTCTTCTGACAGCTGGATAGTCAGCCTTTTCCTTACTTTGAAAAGTAGGAACTTTTAATAGTTTGTTAATGCAGCTTTTAAACCTTGGCCCCAAGAACTGACATTCATGTATACATATTGATTTGTTACTTCTGTGCAAGTATACATCTTGTGGAATGTATTCCTTTGGCTGGACTAATTATCAAAGGCATAGCTATTGATTATTTCAAAAACCTACATTTTTTTTAATAATATAAGAAAACATAGAAGTGAAGTCTGGTAAAAATTTTAGTTTTCAAGAGACATTTTAAATGGAAGAAGTTGTATTTAATTTACTTGGATGTTTTATATTTATCATCTTTACAATTCCATTATAGAAAAAGAAAACAAACTTTCAAGGAAAAGATTGAACAATGGAAATAAGAGAGAATAACAGATAAAAGTTCCCTAGTCCTTTTAAATGTTTATTTCTATGGTTAGTAATGACATATGAGTTCTGGTAACATACATCCTACTGATTTCCTTTTGGGGAAACCTTAGTTGAATAATGGGACGGGTTTTACTGATTGCTTTTATACACATCCAGATGTAGGCCTTCTCTGTGAATATCATGCTCTGCCTCATAACTAGGAAAAGTTGACATAGAAGAATATTGAGCTGTTTATGATTTCTGGATGATTTACATTTGGTTCAGGGCAGTATCCTATCACTTAAAAACTGAACTATTTTTCTGTAGCCCATCATCTCACTAACAGATGGTGCCATGTCATTTTGACCGAGTTCTTCCATTTTACCATATTGTCCAGCACAAAAGGGCCTTCTGTTGAAGATGTAAGTTTTTGGCTTAATAGATTTTGCAAGACTTTTACTGATTAAAAAAATTTATCTAAAGTATAATGGATTTATCTTTAAAAAATCAAAAGTCTGTTTCCAGAGTAATTATATATATTTCTATGTTTAAATTTTATTGTAATTCACACATAAATTGGTTCCATACAGAGTAACTCTTTAGGTCAGTGTTCTTTAAAAATAATTTCAGTATAATTTATTGGTTAATTATAATTACAAATAAGCTTACATTTGAGATCTTACAATTATGTGGTGAAAGGGCACTAGGTAAATAATTTGTAGTTAGATAGTTTTTGTTATTTTTACCAATTAATACAAAGTGAAAAAAGATCTATTTTTAAAAGCATCTTTAAAAATTTTAGAGGAAAACTTTTTAAAGGAAAAAAATTAGAAGTTGTATAGGTAAAATTATTATCTTTCATAGAGGAAAACCAACAGAAAATATTTAATCATGCTAATTCAAGAAATATCGCTCCTGAGAAGATTATTTAAGGTAATTAAATGCAGTAGTTGACTGTATAGGTGGGAAGGTATACAGGGAGGTATGAAGAAAGAAACAAATATATTTATCATATGCTCTTTTAAATTATTTCATTTTTATCATGCAAATATATAACTTTGGGGAAAAAAAACACAGATTGGTAATATTTTGTGAATAAAAAGAATTATTAGACCAGAAGACTTAGTGCAACTTTTTTTCTTTAAGCATAATAAAGATAGATTTGAGTGATTTTATAAATCTCAAGTCAAACATTTTTGATGTTTAAGGATATCTGTATCAACATTTTTTTCCCATCAGGTAAACTCTTCAATTTTACCCTTAAAAAATTTCTATTGAAAAATCCAAATAATCTTAAGTAGATTCCTTTCTAAGGTGTATGGAATGCATTTTTGAATGTGTATGAGTGGGTCCTGAATACTCACATAAAAATGTTGGCAATGGATTGTCTGAAGCAAGTTATTGACATGAATGGTCACAGGTTCTTTTTTGTATTTACGTGAATGGAACCAGGTTCTTATCAATAAGGTTTGACGAAGAATTAACATTCTGCTTGGGATAAAGTTACCCGGCTCAATTAAGAATGCTTTATACATCTCCATTACGGTGCTGTTGCACAAATAGTGAACTTTCTCACCGTTGTCCCTCCACTGGGCTCACCTACTGAGGTTTAATAGAGACACAATATGAGAGTTGTAAAACAGTGTGATATTTAATAAAACACTGGAGGATCTGTTTAAATCCAGGACATCAAAGACCAAGTTCACAGATTTCTTTCTTTTGAAATCTGTAGAGTCATCTTCTAAAGAATATTTAGAGACAGTTTACGTTATTCTCTTTAGGAAGCTCTTTGCAGGATATCATTGTAACCACTAAGAAGCAAAAGCTGAAATTTTTATCATTCTCTAACTCATTGTAGGGTAAGCCATGTTTTAATAGAGACCCACTGAGAAAAGAATAAGTGGGGAAACATTTTTATTACTTTTCTGAAATACACAATGGTGTTGAATTCAAAAGGTCGCTCACTGGTGACATAATGAAATCAATCTTCTGTATCATGTAAAGGGTATGGGGTTTAATAACTATTTTTATGGACCACGTTTGGAGAAGTAATAATTAGATAAGAAACAGAGTGAAATGCTGAAAAGAGAAAGTGGAGGTAACTCTAAGGGGATTGATGAATATCCTGCAGTCTGCCTCGTTTGATTAAAGGAGACCACCAAGCAGAGACAGAAATGGGGACCCTCGACTTTCCCCATCTCTAACCTTAGTTTCAATTTCTCAGTACTTAAAGATTCTGGATGCTACAGACAGCCTGCATGTATGTACAAATAGTGTTCCAATAGAATACTAATAGCACTTATTTATAAATGTAAAATTCTTTTGGTATGTGGAAATTCTAAATGCAGAAAGCATTTTTTTGATGCTCTTCTATTGATTATTTTATTGAACATTGATGATGGATTTGCCGGGAGACAATCTAAACATAAAGAGCAACATGAAAACGAACATAAAACATTTTAAAGGAGATTGACATCAGACTTCCTGCAAAAAGTACACATACAGTGTATTCAGTGATACAGTTCATTATCATTTAAGTTAATGTTAAAACCAGGATTCAAAACAGGTGCCACACTGAAAGACCTAATGAGACCCAGGTGATTTTTCTTTAGAGTTCTTTAACTTGTAGCATCCAGTAAAGAATAATACCACGGTATGTGTGAAGAAACGTAGCTAGCATCTACAACAAATAAAGATAGTCACTGAGTTAAAAATGTTAAAGATTAAAAGAGTGATCGATAAGGGTACACAGTAGTTGAAAACCACAAGAGTAAAAAAGTTGATAAGGTAATTTTAGAAAAGCTGCTCATCCTTAAGCTTGTATTTTAAACAGTTTTAAAAACTCATTTCAGTTTGAATCTCAAACCCATAAGTCTGGAATAGAATTCTATTTGCTTAAAGTTCATACTCTAGGTGACAAGATGAAATCATGTATGCAAGTGGGATAAATGTAGCAAGAATCCTACTTAGTACAGCTACATGACAGAAAGAAAAAAAAGAAGGGAAAAACCCTGACATTTTGCTGTGTAAATTCTCACCAACTCACTATCAAAAGCTGAAACCTAATGTAATCTGACATTGCACCAAAATTGAATTTTTATTTAGAGCAAGCAAATAGCTCCTTCTGAGAGGTCTGACAGACTAGTTTATGTTCTAAATATATCAGTTTTATCTAAACATTACTGATCAATGTATTGGGAATTGTGCTGCTACTTACTCTCTTGAGTATGAATGTAAAAAATACGGTATCCATGTTTGGTTTGATTTAATGAGAAAAAATGATTGCAAAAGACTCATTTGTTCATTCGTGCTCAAGAGATCTATCTTCTAAACGCTGATAAACTAGAAACCCAAACGACCATACACAGTGCATCTGCAAAGGACCTTTTGATCTTCTGATCCTGAATTAATAGGCCCATGAAGTTATATTAACCTTGAAACCATTCAGTGATAAATTATTCTATAAAATATGTTTCACAAACACACTGAAAGAAGAATGTGGTTTTGTGGGAACTGTAAAGCAAGGAGAAAGTGGGGAGAGAATTAAATGTGTGTGTGCGCAACTTTAAACTCAGGGAATGCACCAAGGAATTTACAGCCAAGGCTCCCAGCAATGAAATTTCTTAAATTCCTAATAAATAAGAATGTTTTTGCCCATCTGTCAAGTGTAAGGCAATATACTGGGATTCTAGGGACTAGAAACACTAATTAAACCTAGTCCTTGGTTACAAGAAATAGGAAGATGTGACGATTGATTTCACATGTCAGCTTGGCTAGCCTGTGGTGCACAGTTGTTTGGTTAAACACCAGTGTGGCTGTTGCTATGAAGGTGCTTGTGGCAGTGATTAACATTTATAATCAGTGACTCTAAGTAAAACAGATTCCCGCCTTGACATGTATGGGCCTCTTCCAGTCAGCTGAAAGCCATTAGAGCAAAGACAAGTTTCCTAAAATATAAGGTATTTTGTCTTGAGGCTTCGCCATAGAAATCCTGCTTGTGTGTCCAGCCTGCCCTACAAGTTTAAGACTGAAGAGTACAGTGTCTCCTTTCTGAGTTTCCAGCCCGTCATCTCATCTGTGGATTTTGGACTCAAGACAATGGCTTCAACTCGTACTCTGAATTTCCTGCTGGCAGCCCAGCTCTATAGACTTCTTGATAGTCCACCCACAATTGTGTGAGCGACTCCCTTAAAATAAATCTTCCTCTAATTAGATAGAGATAGCGATATAGATGGATGGAAACAAATAGAACCCGAGGTGATAGAGAAACAGACAGAGATGGGTCTGGTGATGATAGAGACCCATAGAGACAGATGGTAGACACACTACTTAGTCTGTTTCTCCAGAGAACTATTTTCTCCTTGAATAATACTCAACTCAACAATTTTCTCATGAAATTATTTCATAAATACTGATTTAAATCGAGTGGAATGTAGCAACAAACACCTTCTGATATTGTCATCTCTCTCTTGTTTAAAGAGAAAAGAACTTCATGTGAGAAACAATTATTTCATTTACTATTTACTCTGAAAGCGTAGCATGGTCAGCCTCCTTCTGATTCTGTTCCTATACTCCGATGTATACATAAAAGTATCTGTGTAAACATATTCCAATTATCCAACCTTACCTTACATCAAGGAATGGAAAATAAAAGTGCAATATAAAATAAAGGTTTTTTTCCTGTGGCCTTTCTTTCATATGGGACATATAACAATTAAATGAGAAATATGTCCCTGTTGGTATAAGTGAGTGCCTATGTATTCTGTATTTAGAAATCAGAAGCAGGAATTAGTGTGAGCAATTTCCCTTTCTCTATATCCATTTTGGTGCTTCCTCAAAGATGCTGAGCAACTGGAAATATATATTTTAATTTTAACATCTAATGAAGTGAAAAAGTAAATTAAAAAGATCATTTGATATTTTTTCTCTTTAAAAAATGTATACGTGCTTTTTCTTACTAATTTTCTGTATCCTTCCATAAGAATACAGAAATATTTGTAAACCTCTAAGAATATAAACTTTCTACCATTGCATTTATTTTCATTTTCAATGATTTACTTCTAGGATAAGGCCACATTCCATAAAAATTATAGTCCTGGCTGTAAGACTACTGTAGGTTTCCAGGGGGGCTGTGAGTTGTAAAATCTGATCAATCAGTGTTTTTGTTTTTATTTGCAATTTTTGGCCGGGGCTGGGTTTGAGCCCTGGTTTTGGCTGGGGCTGGCCCCTCTGGCATATGGGGCCAGCACCCTACTCCTTTGAGCCACAGGCACCGCCCCCCCTTTTTTTCTTTTTTCAGAGACAGAGTCTTACTTCATCACTCTTTATAGAGTGCTGTAGCATCACAGCTCACAGCAACCTCCAACTCCTGGGCTTAGGTGATTCTCTTGCCTCAGCCTCCTGAGTAGCTGGGACTATACGCACCTGCCACAACATGCAGCTATTTTTTTGTTGCAGTTTGGCCAGGGCAGGGTTCAAACTCCCACCCTCAGTATATAGGGCTGATGCCATACCCACTGAGCCACAGGAGCTGCCCAAGATAAATTAGTTCTTAATAACTAGTTATCCCTGCTTTGTTACTGTTGAGGTACCCTCCCCTCGTGAATAAGGGCTCTTTGACTGAAGAAAATGAGTTAAAGTTGTCACCATTCATGTTTGGTTTTCATGTCTTTTTCAATATTTAATTTCATCTAGAAAACAATATATAATTGACATATATAAATTTTCTCTATGTATATTTTGTATATTCATTTCTTTCTCTCAAGATAGAGAAATTTTACATAGTTTTTACTTTAGTTGTTTTAGAAGCATGCCTAATTATTCTTTAAATGATAAATAAAAAGATATTTTAAATATAATATTTTTAAAAATTAAATATTCTTTAATATGCTTTAAAGAAGGAGAAGTTCAGGTAAGTGAAGTTCATATCTCTGTTACCCAGAAATGTCACAAAATTTCCACATCAAGGGGTGGCACCTGTGGCTCAAAAGGGTGGGGCACTGGCCCCATATACCAGAGGTAGCGGGTTCAAACCCAGCCCCAGCCAAAAAAAAAAATTATTTCCATATCAAAGTTGTACTTGTTCTTTTAGTGTTTGCTTGCAAGGGGTTAAGTTAATGCATCTAAAGCTATCAATAAATGTTCTGGAAAAGAACTTCTCTCTAAGTTTTGGATCACATGGTGTTGAGCCCTTTATTGACACTCTGGTATAGCACACATGCAGGAAGAACATTCTTTATCTCCAAATTTGCAACTCCCATTCCTGAGGTGACAGTTTTGTGATGAAGAGTATGGATTTCACAGGTGATCTTACTGGCATTAGCAAATCAAGTTTCAAATTCTACGGAAAACCATGAGATATGGGGCAGTTGTCTACAAAACTGATGGTCCTATAGAAATCAGAGAGAAAGATTTTCCTGTAAAATGATTTTGGTCTGATGTAGGTATCAGATTGTTTAACAACACACCTTTTAGCCTGGCTCTCTCATCCAAAATATTGCTGTAAAAATACGAATGTGGTATAAAATTAAAGGATTGGCTTTATCAGAAGCAAGAATTTATGTTTTTATTCATGTGTTATTTATTATACACAATTATATTCATAAACATATCTTATTCAAAAATAGACTTCTTAATAATGTAAGATTAAATTAGAAACTAAAGTTATATGTTCAATTTAAGGTGTCTTTGTACTTGTAGTTAAATTATAACAATGAAAGTGGTAGTAAAAAGTATTTAAAAATTTAGCCTACGGCTGAAATTTTTTTTTTTTTTTTTTTTTTGGAGACAGTCTCACTATGTCGCCCTTGGTAGGGTGCTGTTGTATCACAGCTCACAGCAACCTCAGACTTTTGGGCTTAAGTGATTCTCCTATCTCACCCTCTCAGCTAGCTGGGACTACAGGCACCCGCCACAACACCCAGCTATTTTTTGCAGTTGTCATTGTCGTTTAGCTGGCCTATGCCAAGTTCGAACTCTGCTCCCTTGGTGTATGTGGCTGACACCATAACCTCTTGGTGCTATGGGCATCAAGCTGGCTGAAGTATTTTTAAAATAAAATTGGTTTCATTTGTTTCATGAACATACTCAGTTAAATCAGTTCCCCCACTTATGAAAGAAGACATGAAATTGCTTTGTCCTACAGAATGTCTGGGAGAAGTTGGCCTATCTTGTCTCAAGCTCATCATTTTTTTCCTTCTTTTCACTCCCCAGTATGGCTGTAAGGTGTACATTGTTGTCTCCATATATTAGTAACATTGGCTGCTGGTAGGATAGAGTGAAGAAATAAAAATAAAGAAACTGATATTTTCCCTTATAAATCAAAATTGTTCATTTCATTGAGAACTCATGAATTATTAAGAATAAAGGCAATCAACTTTTCTAAAGCATCTAATGTGTACCCCAAATATACTCCAGATTACTTACACAATTTCTTGTTTTATTTTGTGAAATGAACCACTGCCTACACAAACAGGAGGCATTGTAAATTAAGGAGCAGGGTAAGTTACTGCATGCTTTGTCCACCCCTGGGATTTTACTTCTATCATTTTATTTTAATTGCAAACAAGTATAAGAGACTATGTAATACATTATTCTGTCTTTTTCCTCAAATATAAAGCCTGTATACAGTAACAGCCAATATCATAGGTTCATTTTTTTTTCTACAACAGGTCTCATATGTGCATAGGTTTCATTGTAATCCAAGATAGAACTGCTACAAATAATGACAAAAGAATTTTTTGATACTCGCCTGAAATCCAAGGAGCTTTTCACTGGGCTTAATATGCCTCTGAAATTCACATTCTATAGGTTGTATCACTTTGATTCCATCTTCATAAAAAACATAGAACATGTTCCCAATTCCCAGACCTTAGGAGCAAAAACACATTTAAAAGTTCAAAAAAAAATTATCATAAATCGGTACAACTCAAACTCAGTGGCCCTCAAGGGGAGCAAGAGATCGATTTGTGCAGGATGTAATGTTAACAAAGCAAACCACTCAGGACCTTCAGTGTGGACCCAGCCACGCCGGGATATTCTGCAGACATTCTACTTTGTCCTCTGGAGCTGCGATTCAGTGGTCTATTTTAATATAATTCGATAAATATATTTTGAAATAATTATAAATGGAAAGCGTATCCTCTTTGATTCATAGATTACATTGGATAATTTTCTCGTTTAAAATAGGTGTTGATTAAGGCTCAGACACTTTTTGAAGAATCAAATGTAATCTACAGTTTCTATCAGCGTTCACTAGGGAAAATTAAATTTTATTCTTTATAGGAGTTATACAGATTTTTATGAATATCTTAAGTGCCCTAGATTTTGAAGAATGTGTATTTTCTTAAACTAATTTTTGTCCAGATAGTGTTACGTAGAGATTTTACGTATTGTTTGTGCACTAGTCATTTGGGGGCAGAGGTCTATTTTTGTACTTTAAAACAAATTAAAGGTCTTAGAAAGTTCTCAGTTTAATCATTTAAATCCTGCTTTGAATTCTTTCAGACTACAGATCTGGGCAGGTGATATCTCAGAGATTAGTCTCCTCTACGTTGTGCGGGAGGCTGCATGTTGATGCCTGGAATGGCGGGCAGATTAGCCGAGGGCTGAGCCCGACCGTCTCTCCCATATTCACGCACACCTGTCTCTGTGTAGCTTCTGCTTCTGCCCCATGCCACTGTGACCAGCCCCAGGTCTCTGTCCTCCTTCTCTTCTTATCATCATTACATAGCTCCTTTGTCCAATTGCACTGATTTGCATAATCGAATTTATTCGTTCCAGTTATATCTTATATCATAAATCAGTGATAGCACATGGTCTTTGAAAGGTAAGCAATCATATTAAACTCTTGATAGTTTAGAAGCCAAATCTTTGTTGCTAAAAGTGTTTAAGTCCTAAAAACATCTATAAAGAGATAGATAATTTATTTAAGTACCAAAATATTCCTTGAGTTTTTTTTTTTTTTTTTAATCTGTTGAAAACTCCTATAAGGTCTATTAAGTCTAGTGGGGACTTTGCATCCACTGAGGATTACAATAAAAGTTTATTGACTTGTAAAAATATTTGTTCATTAAATTTAACTCATATTTAATCTTATAAATGTGTCTCTAGTAAAAAAATAAAAGTCCCAATTTTGCTCATTTAGCCTTGTATTCATATATTCTTCAGAGGAAAATATATTCAAACTTAATTAGGACTTTATTGGTGTTTTTATATAATGTGTATACATATTTCTTTTAATACATATAATTATTTATAACCATATGTATATTGTAAATAACTCCAGCTTGTTTGACATTATCTTACCATTTCACAGATGATTCCTAGTAGTTCATATATTAATAGATGCAATATTTATCAGTTAATTTTGCATTTTAATTTCAGAGAGCCCTGTGTTAAAATTGGGTATTCCTGAAGAGTAGCCAAAGTGAAAAGAACTAACTTCTTCAGGCTTTTCATTAAATAAAATTTAGTTAGCTGTTATTTATAGATATAGTCGTGTATAAATGAATACAAATTCCATGACCAATGGATAATTTTTATTTAAAAAAAAGCACATTAGTGCTTTGATTCGTATCACAAAAGCCTCCTGTAAACATTAACATAAGTTGATATATACAATATATCAGTAACCATCAATTTAATATCATTGGTTCCTAAATATGGTAGCTGAAACTTAACGAACACAGCCAAGCAGCAATGTGGTGTCGGATCTTCCCCTGTGTCAGGTACATTTTACGTTTGATGTTTACTACAAAGGTTTTTTTGGGGGGTTTTTTTTGTTTGTTTTTTTTGAGACAGTGCCTCAAGCTATCCCCCTGGGTAGAGTGCCATGGCATCACATCTCATAGCAACCTCCAACTCCTGGGCTCAAGCGAGTCTCCTGCCTCCACCTCCAAAGTAGCTGGGACCACAGGCGCCCGCCACAATGCCCCGCCATTTTTTTTTTGGTTGCAGCCATCATTGTTGTTTGGTGGGCCCGGGCTGGGGATTCGAACCCGCCACCTTAGGTGTAGGAGGCTGGCACCTTAGCCAATTGAGCCACAGGCACCCAGCCTACTACAAAGTTCTGAGTTGTTTGCAGCGGTTCTTGAAATCATTTCATCTCTTACCCCTCTGCATACTTTTATTATCTCATTTTACCATTTTCTGCAGACAAATGAATCAGCGAGACTCTACTGTGATTTGCTACCCACGGATACAATTTCTGAGCTGTATTTTCCTCTAAAAAACCACTTCGTCCATCTAAAGCACTCTTTCAAATCTGAGAGCTACTTTCTTGATTTTTTACCATATGAACTCCATATCAATGTTTTTACAAACCATAAATTACTTTCAAGGTTAGAAGTTATAGAAAAAATACAGATATACATCATTATATAAAATGTAGTTTTCTTTTTCTTTTTTTACACTTAACTGATTTTAGTGGGCGATATATCTCCTCAGTGCTAATGAAATAGCAATGCCCAGAAAATGCTATCTGTATTTGAAACAGTAATTATAAAATAAACACCTATGTATTGATCCCTCTGCTTATGAAATAAAACCCTAAACCTTTAAAGCTTTCTGTGAGCTCCTCTCCTATTTAGTCACAAAAGGTAATGTTTTGCTATTTTTTTACAAGACGTATTTTGTTCTCAAAAGCTTTATTTAGATTTTAGAAGCAGAATTTATGGTGTGAACATAGAACGTAGATGTGTTTCTCTTTAAATTTGCTGCTAGAATATTGCACCTACATAGACGTATTAAGATTACACCCAACAAGAGTAAGGCAGAAAACCTAATGGTGGAGGTGTGGGAAACTGAAGAGCATGCGAATTCTCACTGGGGCTTTCATTAGCTTTATGTGCAAAAAGAACAACAATGAATTTTGGGGTATTCATTCTCGCTGCTATGTTTCTATATCTTATATGTTAGGGGGCAGAGGATGAGGGATTATCACAAAAGGAGAGATTAAATGTCATCCTTTGGATTCTGACATAGCAGAGGCTAATCATGGTAACAAAATGCTATAGGCTATCGCGTTTACTCTTTACCATGGAAATATTCATTAGTCTGTGTGATAATTTCTCCATAATAAATTAGGAGATAGTAATTATACTTATGTCATGCAGCTGTTGTAAGAATTAAGTTAGGTAGAGTAGGGTAAAATAGCCAGCAGAGTGGCGCACAGTAAGATTTTAAGAAAGGGTAACTTATAATTTGTTGTAGTTGACAGCTCTCCTTTGAAGCACTCATTTAAAAAAAACAAACAGTGGAATGGCAATAAACACAATGGGGCTCCTGTCCTCATTTTCCCTCCAATTTATGCTGTGAGGTATACTGCTAACTTTTGGTTTTCTGTGACCTTAAATTTTAAGTCCTGTTTTTCTAGACTCTGTGATTTAATCTAATAAGATCAACTTCATTTTCTAGTACATTATTTCTCAAACTGGATCCTTTCGGGGAGTCTGCTGAGTCGAAAACTATTTTCAAAATAATATGTCATTGTTATTTCCTCTCTCCATTCTCATACAAAGGTGCAGTGTAGTTTTGAACATGCTACAAGAAGTGTGATGTTCCTTGTGTGATATCTCAACAATTCAATCAGAGGCAGACATAGGAATCTATAGAGTTTTAAGCCAAAATCAAAAAAGGTTTAGCAAAATCAAAAACAATGGGACTCTCCTAATTTTTATTTTTTATTTTTTTGTGGAAAAGAAGATGTAGCTTTTTAAAAATAACGTGCTATTTATGTCCATATCTGATAGGTTAATTATGGCTATTTTCAAAATGTTAATGAATGCATACTTTTAAAATATCTGTTTTTATCTGATAGCTGAATACTAGTACACAAAAGTAATTTACACACAGACAAAATCTCTTTAAGTTCTTAATTGTATTTGAGAATATAAAGGGGTCCTAACTGTCAAAAAGTTTGGTAATCATGTAACTTTCAGTTAAAATTCTTTATTAATACATTTTGTTGAAGGATAGTACAAACATTTTTGACACCAGTGCAAGATTCCGCCACTTCATTAACTGAAAAGATTGGAAATATGTGCAGGTTATATTTTGTTTTTTATCCCCTTGTGAAGACAGACATGCGCTTTGTCTTTCCCAGGTTGACGGCTAATCTAATGGAGCATAATGGCATTAGGAGGGGATCTATCGTTTCTTTGTTCCTTGTGTCCTTTCTTTTTGCTTTCCTGTTTTGCTTTCTTTTGTTTTTTTTTCCATCCACAGGGAGGACATAAGAAAGAATTACTTGCAGTCTCATGTGAAAGAAATATTCCCCACAGGATTTTCTAATCAATACTGCACTTTTAACTACATAAAATTGACTGAGGAAGAAAAAAAAATGGATGTCGTGTACATTTCTGCCTCAATATGCTGTGAGAGACTTTTCAAGAACAGGAGTGTACCATGTTAACATGATTATATATACTATTATTTATATGGCATGTAATTTATATAAGCAATAAAATTTGGTAACTTTCTGATTATTGAAAGCATATTTAAGTCAGTTATAAAAAATTGACTTTACATTTATGTTATAGTAAATGTCAAGTTATAAGTTATAATTCTATGATGTAATGACTAGGTAAGCAAACAAATGTGCTTTGGTAAGTTTTGTTGTAATTCAAAATTCTTTGTTGATATTTTCCATTTCACTTTCAAGTGACACTAAATTTATATATGTATATTTTTGAAATATAAAAGAAATCCACCATTTTTAGCTACAGAATAATATAAGTAAGAATAGATGACCGACGTCGCCGTTCTCACCTTGTATAACTCAGCAGAGATAGAATTTTGGTTCATGAATGTTCTTGTAGTCTGTCTTGGAGCTAAAAATGTCTTCACACACAGAGCAAAATCATAATATTGCTCATAAGTAAGGTTTTTATATTATGTTCAACTGAAATAGGACTTGTTATTCTCTCATTCTCACTAGGAAGGTTTTGGGGAGAGATTGTGTCAAGCTCTTTTTTTGGTACTCTTAATCCAGGAAATGGCTACACCCGCTTGAGTCGTATTATCAAAAATCAAGCCTTTTAAGTAAGTATGGAACCTCCTGAACTTTCAAAGTTGCACTAGAAAAACTGAATTCAAGTCTGTGTAATTCCATATGATAATTAGCAGGGCAAATTTTATAACATATAAAACTTTTGTTAGCATTCTAAATAATAATACTGGTTGGGAATCGCACATATAATGATGTTTATTCATGTGCACATGTGTCTGTACATACACATATATACAGATACATACATGCATGTACACACACATACATGGAGATACACTTGGAAATGGATATCTCTTGTTTGATCACTTTTAAATTAAAAAAAATGTTTTTAGTAAGGTTATTTTAAAAGCTTAGGTTGATATAAGTTTTTAACAGAGAAATTAGTGAAGTGCCCAATGCAAACACTAACGGCTGGATTATAATATAATTGGCACAATGTATTAGCCATCAGAAAGCATATCTTCCCCTCCCAAGCCCTACTTCTAAATGTTATGAATTTAGAGGCCTTATTCTCTGAAAATTATTTTTCATTTTATATATTAGCTCAATATCATTGTGAGGGAGTAATCTAAGAATTTTTAATCTAAGAATAATTCTAAAAGCTCACTAGATTGACCTACGTTCTCCTGTGGTTCTCAGCCTTTCTCACATGGTACCTTAATTGTGGCTGTTACCACTTTAAATAATTTTAGGCTAAGGATGTTAAGTTTGCCTGCTTCTTATATCCATTTTCCTCCACTTTGGTGACACTGGACACCTCATATTACAGACAAAGAAGTTAATCTCCTTATGATGTTATACTATAGAAACTCTGTTGTAGAATTTCACTGCATTTCTACTTGTATTTTTAATTTTTTGGTGTTAATTCACCCAACTAATCGAATGATTTATCTTAAATATTTTGGTGACACATTTTGCATGAAAAGACACATAAAATTTTACAAAGAATAAAATCGGCAATTTTAATCAATATGGATTTATTATTACTTTCAAATTATTTATATGTCATAGGATATTTTTCAATATGTGTTCTATTAAATATTAATAGTACAGATATTCATCCAAATAACATGTTCTAATAAATTTAGAAAATGTTATGTTATGTTCTGACCCATTCCATAAGTATAATCTCTTCTTGAACATTAAAATTAGGATATGTGAGGTTCAGATAGAACTTCCATGAATATAATTGTTTAAATTCCTATAATTCTTTGCCTAAGTGATCTAAATACTTATTAACTTAGACCTAATGACAGGGACCTGAAGTCATTTTTCACTAAATAAACATTAAGAAAAACTGTATTTGATTATATTTAATTTGTTCTTTCACCTTTTGAAAAAGAAAACCAATCATACTGAATATTTTCACATGAATTTTAAAAATAATATAGTAAAATTATTCCCATGATAAAAATTTGGGCTTGAACCTAGCAGACTGAAATTTTCTTTAGATTGAAATTTTACGTCAGTATTAAATCTTATTCACATATGCATTTCCAATCCTTTTAAAATATTTGATATTTACTAGGACCTTTAAAATATTTGTCCACATATGAGGTATGTGCTCCCCACAACATTGTCTTTTTTTTTAATTTAATTTTTTAATTTTTAATTTTTTATTTTTTTTGAGAGAGAGCCTCAAGCTATCCCCCTGGGTAGAGTGCCATGGCATCACAGCTCATAGCAATCTCCAACTCCTGGGCTCAAGCAAGTCTCCTGTCTCCGCCTCCCAAGTAGCTGGGACCACAGGCGCCCACCACAACGCCCAGCCATTTTTTGGTTTGTCGTTTGGCGGGCCCGGTCTGGGGATTCGAACCCGCCACCCTAGGTGTACGTGGCTGGTGCCTTAGCTGATTGAGCCACAGGCGCCGAGCCCACAACATTATCTTATTAGAGTCCTGTAAACTAAAATAATCAGTAGAAAGAACAGAAAGTTAATCTAGAGAAGTAGAGGGCACTGTCTCCTAGGTTTAAATATTAACATGCCTGGCAAAATATGTATCATTAAATTTCATTAAATTTATTTAAACTATAAACTCCTGTCCAAAGCTAGATGTTACATTCATGTTTTAAAAATAATTTTATACTTAATAGCATAAAATAAAATACAGTTTTAACACTTAGGAATAAGCAAAATGACACTCTGAAATGTATTATCATTTTCAACTCTATTTCTAATACTAACATGCCTGAAATTTTACCACTGATTCTCTTTTGGATATCATCTTGGCTAAAGACAAACATGCAAACACAAAACGTAGCCAGAATGAAAAGAGAAGTGGTTCTCATAAACATGTAATTTATTCCTGTTATTCTAATTTTTCTAATAACATTAGAAATTTGCTTTGGAATCTTTAGTTTGGTGTTACTTTAATTATTATTCATGAAATAATCATACACATGTTGGAGTTCAATGCTTTCTTAAGCTGGTCCATTATCTCTGGTCACCATTACAATTATTTGTATATAAAATCATTTTTTAATTCTAATACCTTGATAATATTTGCAGCATTATAAAAATGAGTTTACAAATGTCTATGAATCTAATCAAATATGTTGTCTTCAAATTTCAGTTTTTTGAATATTTTTTACTCTAAGAAGCAACAAACTACTCTAATGATAACTGCATATAGAATAAAAGATTTTTGGAATTTACCCAAATGTACTTTCATATGCCTTAAAATGATCTACAAAATGTACTAAGTATATATTTTTTGTTAAGCAAATAGTACATGTCAAAAAAAAAAATTATGGAGAATAAGAACATAATTGGTGGAGAACAATTATTGAAGATTAACATTTCCGAAAACAAAGAGAAGAAATTTTTAAATAGATAAAAATATTTCATATAATAATCTCAGCCTGATTTTAATTAACTGATTAATGAAAATTAATCACCAATTTTGATGGTGGCCTGAAGAGTATTATATGAGTTTATTATTGTTCAATAAAGATTATTATAAAGTGATAATGTTCCTGGTAGTGATCAAAATATACGAAAGAGTTTCTTCACTACTTTAAATTGATTTACATATCACAGGTTGTGAGGAAAGTTCAAACTCTATTTCAAGTATTGTACTAAAAGCATCTGACTCAGTGAAGAAAAATAACTCACCTGGTTTTTTACCAGCAATTATCCATCAGAGTCAGGTCTGTGGTACTTGATCTCTGACTCCTTAGGGATTGTTTCTACCATTATAATGATAAAATGAAATCAAATTTTAAAATGCCCAAATACTCATTTGACCTCCAGAGCAAAGACAGTATTAAAAGGTGTTGTCTAACAGATCTGTCAATGCTGGGTCCAATAGTGGTTGAATCATGCACATCAAATATGAAATAATGAAGTAGAATAAAAAGAGAGGATACAGTTATACCAGAATCTCATTAATAAAACCATATGTTAAAGAAACTTGAACAAAAGATTTAATAGTGGCAAATACAAAGCAGAAAAAACAAGCTGATGCCTCATTCTTGCACACAGAATTGAGATGGCTAAATTCCAAGATTACTTGAGAATTTCTCACACAAGGATCAGTGACTCATGTTTCTATAGGAAGCTAAAATTGGAAAAGAGAAGCTTCATCTAAGAGGAGTTGTGGGGGCAATTTTGGCAATTGCTTACCAGGAGTATAATGATGGCTTATAGACATTTTTCTCCTATGAATTTAAATAGAGCACAATTGATGGAGTATTTGAGACCTGGTTAAACACATTCTTTCCAGCCTCTGTGATTAACTGAGGAAAAACTAATGGCAATTGCATAATGATGACAGTGAATGCCATTTTTTGAGCGCTGGTTATATCCAAAGAACAGACAACAACTCTATGCGTGCTGGCTACTATATTCCTTTTTGAGATAAGAAGACTGTTGCATAAAACGGCTGTGTCATTCCCTTTTTATTCCATAATGGTAGAGACCACATTTGAATCCAAGTCCTCTAAACGTGTAACTCATTTTTTAACATAATTTATTTATTTCTTTGGTAAGACATGGTTTAATAAAATTATTCTCATTACAAATTAATCAGAGTTTATTATGTAAATAATGTTTGTGTTTAAATGATTGCTTATATTTTTTTGGCCTAAATCTTACACTTTTGAAGCATTTTAATATGCTGCAATGAAATTTCCAAACTATATATCAATAATGAATCAAGCTGATGAGAAGTAATAAACATTTATAATGTTAGCAGGTTCACACAAGAATATTGAAATACAATCAATTAAAATTATTGAATCAAAATAAAGAAGAATAAGGCAATTATTGAAACAAACGATAGTCAACAAATGTAATAAAAATCAAACTGAGATTGTCACAACAATCTTAAAAAAAAATTGAGTTTAGTACCTTCTTCTCTCCACAATATGTTAGCTACTGAAGCATGTTGAAAAGAAAAAGAAGAGAAAGAAAAATGAGTAAAGAAATCATTAACCTCATAGCAACATACTGGTAAATAACTATTGACGAGGTCAAATCTCTGGGGTAGAACATGTACACAAAAGTAGTGACATTGAATTCAGTAAGTCATTTTATATTCACAAAACAATAAAATGTTGGGATCAGCTAATAATTTTCTGGGCATTTCTTGAAATACCTAATTTCTCTATTTATTAGGGAAGACTTTGTTAATAAACAAAACATTTTATATATCATTGAAAAGAATAGGATATATAAGACAATTTTATCAAAAACTGTTTTTAGAAAAAGTATTTATTGTCAAATTATTTATTTAGGTGACAGTTTACTTAAAAGTTACCCATCAAATTTATACTTTTTATAATTCCACCATAATATGAAATACTCCCGAACAAGAAGAGTTCTTATAAACACGAGATATTGAACACAAAAGTAGCCTAGTTTTAACTAGTAGATATTTTCTCTGTTTCAAACCAGATAGAAAGAAAACATAGAAATAATTGTGTATTTCAGCACATACTGAATTGTACAATATTGAGACTAAGTCAGTAGAGAGTTATAATATTCAAAGAGAAAGAGAAAAAAAGAACAATGGAAAATATCCTTGAGGAAATGTCCACCTCTTTATAATTAAAGTGCACACGAACTCTATGTATTTTCAAAGTTAAAAAACATAAGTGAAATGAAAGAAAAAATAGAAAATCTCGTACACAGTTAATTACTTCCTGGGTATTTTGACCATATTAAGGAATAATCACAGTTTTCTTTAACTGAACCCGTACGTACATATAACAAGGCCAAGAATGGAATTTAGCACTCCTTATTTGATGCTTAAGGCCAAAGTCATACAACTTTTAGCACCTGCTGTATTTCCTTTAAATATAAATTTTTAAAGGTAAGCATTTTTGTGGGGGTTTTTTGGTGTTTTTAATTCCTTAACATTATTCATTCAAATATGAATCCATGATGCATACATCCCTTCAGCCATATTTTGCTGTTATTCTTGTGTGTACAAGGCCCTCTGAATAAGATTGAAAAAGTACAAACTTTCAGTTATAAGATAAACAAGTTATGAAGTTGTAATATACAGTTTGGGTGGTGATGGATATGTTAATTAATATGATCATGATAACCATCTTATAATGCTTAAATGCAGTATGTATCAAATCATCATCTTGTATACCTTGAACATATACAATCATTATTTGTCAATTAAATATTTTAAAATTATAAAATGGAAAGACAAAACTTAGTCTCAAGGAGAGGAAAGAAAACCATAGAAACAAACCATAGAAACAAATAATTACAATAATGTGATGGGGGAGACAGGAGAGGCAAAACAAGAGTCAGGAAGTATGAATAAGACAGAATGATCATTGCTGTGGGGAAGATGTGGAGTGAAGGCTCCACTGGGGTGATGCTCAGTAGGCAAAGTGAGCTCACCCAAGCTGACAAGAGAGCTGTGAGGTGTAGGAGGTCCAGAGAGGTTATTCTACATGCATTACAAAATCATGTTCAAGGCATGCCAACCCAAAATTTAACACTTCCAGAGATTATCAAAAAAATACACACACACACATTCAAGGCATACCAGCAAAAAACATCAAAACACATTCAGATAATTTCAAGTAATTTGGCGATTTGGGAGAATAAAACACAGAGAATGAAGCAGGACTATTCATGACTTATTTGATGCTTAAGGCCAAAGTTTTTGTATACAATGCAAAAGAAATTCAAAAGAAATTCAATTTTCTTTTGTAGGTTTAGGAAAGTTGAGTAATGGTTAGAAAGCATTATTACTCTATCTTATAGAAACAGATTGCTAAGTACATGTTTCCTTCCGTCTCCATTGGTCCACTTAATTATTACTGATGGAGTGCCTAGCTAGTGTTAGGTTGTATTCAGAGCTACAGAGAGACCCCAATCTTTGTTCTAACACAGACTATATTCTTGTTGAGTAGACAAAAAGTCTCCAAATGATGACAGAAAAAAAATCAAAATTACAAATTTAGTGTGTTATGAGAGAGTGAAATAGAATGATATGAGTGCTTTTATTGAGTGGATTAGACACACTCACTGAACCTAAGGGAACCCTCCTAATTATAATAATTAAAATGAAGTCTGAAAGATGAATAAATTAAGTAATGATTATAGCAATTAGACTTCTAGAAATAAAAAAAAAGCATGTACAAAATTATAGTTGGATATCAAAACACTGCTATTTTAAAGGACCAAGGAAATTACAAGTATGGACAGAGACATTTTAGGGTAGGCAATCATCTATTAAGAAAACCCCCTAAATACAAAAGAACCTATAATACAATACAAGGTAAAGTCCAACGACCTACATATTAAACTGAAAATTACAAAAGTGAAGGCCTGGGGCAGTGGCTCATGCCTGTAATCCTAGGAGTCTGGGAGACCAAGGAGGGTGGATTGCCTGAGCTCATGGGTTCAAGACCAGCCTGAGCTAGAGCAAGACCCTGTCTTAAAAATAGCTGGGCCTTGTGGTGGGTGCCTATAGTCCCAGCTACTCAGGAGGCTAAGGCAAGAGAATTGTTTGAGCCCAGTAGTTGGTGGTTGCTGTGAGCTGTGAGGCCAGAACACTCTACCAAGAGTAACAAAGTGAGACTCTGCCTCAAAAAAAAGAAAATCACAGAAGTGAAAAAAAGGAATAGTCAAATTTGAGTCACAAATAATTTTGAGACAAAAATAATTTACATAAAACACAATGAAAAAGAATTTAACATATGGGCCCCACGGGCTTTTTAGCCAAAGAATGATGCATACATGGCTAATTGATGGTTTAGTGGGAAAAACATAAGACAGAGAAGAGAGAGAGAAGGAAGAATGGAGGAGAGATGGAGGGAGAAAACTGACTATAGCTATAATGGTTTTAAATTAATGTAATTGTAAAATCTGAATATATCTGAATATTATAAAACATCAAGAGAATACAAATTTCTAAATAAGACTTTTAAAAACTAAGTAAATATTACCATGGTATTGATAGAAATATTGTAAAAATTATTTCTTTTGGAGATACTTTTAAAGTGAGAATTTTTCATCATGAGTATTAATTTTCAAGAATCATATAATTTCAATTGTAATCAATAGTGTTAGAATATAATTCCAGATAAAAACATTAATATTCATTTTGTAATGTCAGCAAAATTGATGCACATACCTGATAAGAGTGGAAGAAAAGGAATTAAAGGATAATCTTACAAATGAACAAATTTTATACAAATAACAGCATATTTAAATCATTAAAAATATTTAAAAATACAATAATAAGTGGAGACTGAAAATAGTGAATTGTGATTATTATTTGAAATTAATTTTTGATGAATTAGTCAATTAAATCAGGGAATACATCTAAATTGTATAAACAATATAAATTAAAAGATTATCAAAATTTGAAGATAAAAATGTATCACAAAAGATGAAAGTAAAAGTAGAAATAAAGTTAGAAAATTCACTTAGGTTGCAAGATATAAGGTAAATATCCACATTTCCACATTCTTCTTATGTAAGAATTTAAGATAAAACATAGGATTATTTATAATCTATTGATGGTTTACAAAAATATAGAAATTATAGAAAACCGAGTATAAAATTCCCTAAACATAAACTAGATGGAAAGTTAAGTTAGTCCTAGATCAAGAGAATGAATAAGATTTAGATAAAATTTTTTCTGTAATTGATTAATTTAGAAAGCACATGTACTGATGTCTTTTTAGGACATATTTTATTTTATTGTACAAAGTTAGAATGTGCATTAAATTTAAAAATACTTGGAATATTATCTTGGTATAATAACAAATTAATATTTTTCTTATAGATATTTTCATTATTTTTCTGATTTTCATGTAACTTCCTACTATATGGAGATGATTATAATAGAATATATAAACATATAATTCATTAATATGATTTTGCATTCTACTTATTCATATATTGTAACATGTCTAATCTAATCTATAAATCATAAGTTTAATCACCATTCCATCATAGGCATTTCTGCTGATTGGCTTTATCCTGGGGATGCAAGGGTGGTTCAACATATGAAAATCCATAAACATTATTCACCACAAAAACAAAAGGAAAAAACAAAGACCATATGATTCTCTCAATAAATGCAGAAAAAGCATGACAAAATATAGCATCCTTTTCTGATAAGAACACTTATGAATATAGGCATAGATTATTAAACTAATAGAAGCTATCTATAACAAACTGATAAACCATATCATATTAAATGGAGAAAAACAGCAACATTTCCACTTAGAACAGGAACCAGACAAGGATGCCCACTATTGCCATGACTGTTCAACATAGTGCTGAAGTCCTGGCCAATGCAATGAAGCAAAAGAAGGATATCAAGGGTATGCACATGGGGAAAGAGGAGGTCAAACTTTCGCTCTTTGCCAGTGATATAATTTTATACTTAGAAAACTCCAGGGACTGAACCACAAGCTCCTGAAGTGCTCAAATAACACAGTAAGTAATGTTTGGGTATACAAAATCAATGTTTACAATCATTAGCCTCCACATATGCCAACACAAGTCAAGTGGAGAATCAAACAAAGACACTATACCCTTTATAGCAACCTCAGAAGAAGATGAAATACCTTGGAATATACTTAACAAAGAATGTGAAGGATCTCCACAGAGAACCATGAAACTTTGAGAAAAGGAATAGTATAAGACATTAACAAATGGAAGAACATATTATGCTTAAGGCTGGAAAGAATCAGCATTGTTAAAATGTCTATCACATTCACAGTGATCTATAGATTCAGTGTAATTCCCACTAAACTATCAACATTATAGTTAAAAAACTTTAAAAAATAGTTCTTCATTTTGTATGAAATCAGAAAAAAGACAAAACCTGAATAGCCAATGTAATTCTACAAAATAAAAACAAATCTGTAAGCATCATGTTGTCAGGCTTTTGTACAGAGTGGGCTGTGAGATGGCAGAGCCCTCACAGCCTGGGGAACATTCAGAGAATAAACACCCAACTGCTTCTTCTCTATTCCTGAAATAGTCATTTTCCTTTCTTCATGCTCCCTCTGCCACAAGTCACCCTTTCTTTCCATAGTTATCTATGCAGAGACCCTTGAGATCTCTCCCTTCTTTCTCCTTGTCATATGTTAACGAAGTTGAGCAGAAACCATTAACAAGATGATTTGCCTTTGTTAAAGGCATTTACATTTTCCTACCATACTGTAAGACCAAAACTATGTCTTTGTTTATCCTATTTCTCCATTTTGTCTATGCTACTTCCCTAGGGTGACCAGACATCTGGCTTTTGAACAATTTGTCCAGCGTCCCATGGTGTTTTAAAAAAGTCCTGATTTTTGTAAAGAATGCATGAATGGGTGGGAGAACAGGAAGGGAATATACAGTTTTCAGCTACCATGTGGCTATTTTGCCAGAATATGAGTTTTATATTATTTTTGTTAATTTTATAATGTTAAACTGTAATAATAACAAATAATTGTTGAGAAGTGATGATGGAGAACTGCTTAACAAAGTTTGCATTGTTGTCAGGCCCTGCCCTGCCCCTGCCTTGCCTCCCCACCCCCACCATGCTGTCCCACTTTACAAATGTTAAAATCTGGTCACCCTATACTTCCCCCTGGACAACCCTGTAGAAATACTATAAAATAAAGCTGATTTTGTGCTTTGGGGCTGCTGTAGCCATCAGCTCAGTCAGTCCTCCCGGTCCCATCCTTTGTTTCCGTGTCTTCTCTTGTGCTGTATTTTCCTCATTCCCTACCAATTCCACTCTGGTTCACTCCCCTTCGCCACACTGGTTCATGACAAGGCCTCAGATTACACTGCAAGTTTAATGTAATTAAAACAGCATGATATTGACATAAAAATAGAGAAATAGATCTATGGAATAGAATTGAGAAGCTGAGATGAAACTAGTCTCATATAACCATCTGATCTTCAATAAGCCAAACAAAAGCATACAGCATACGCTGAGGAAAAGAATCCTATTTAATGAATGGTACTGGGAGAACTGGTGAGCCACATGTAAAAGACCAAAACTGGACTCAGCCCTCTCACCACTTACAAAAATGATTTTATGGTGGATAAAATATTTAAATCAAAGACACAAATGATAAAAATTCTAGAAGAAAATGTGGGAAAATTCTTTTTTTTTTTTTTTTTTTTTTGAGACAGAGCCTCAAGCCATCCCCCTGGGTAGAGTGCCATGGCATCACAGCTCATAGCAACCTCCAACTCCTGGGCTCAAGCGAGTTTCCTGCCTCCGCCTCCCAAGTAGCTGGGACCACAGGCGCCTGCCACAACGCCTGGCCATTTTTTGGTTGCAGCCATCATTGTTGTTTGGCGGGCCCGGGCTGGGGATTCGAACCCGCCACCTTAGGTGTACGTGGCTGGCGCCTCAGCCTATTGAGCCACAGGCGCCGCCAATCATATTGATCTTGATACTGGTTTTTTTTTTTTGAATACACGTTATTTTTAAACAGTCTTTTCCCTACTTTCTGGATGTGTTCTCCCTCCTCTGTTCTTACATCATACATTTGAAGGAATCCAACAACTAAAAAATCACTTGTGTCCTAGATTTTTCTCTCTCCTCCATTTTTTACTTCCAATACATTTCTGAGGCTACATTCATTCCACGTCTGCACGTGCATTTCCAGTTCCTTTGCTATCACTCTGTTCTCCTTGGTCTACTGTAATTGACTCCAAATGTGTAAACCTTTTCCAAGTGCTTCAAATGGCAATTCGTTCCTAACATGGCTGCTAAGCATCATCTTCCCCCTCCCTTTAACTCACACGTAATTATCTCATTCCCTGCGTGAAAACCTTTTATCCTGTCCTAACGCTCCGTTCTCCATCTGTCAGCAATATTCTTCTCAACGACTCTAGGTCTTCTGTGCTCTAATGACGTCACATCTCCACCCCTCCCAGGGTGTGACGTGTCCTCATCCCAGGTCCCCACGCCCTCGTCACACATCCTTGCCTAGATGCCTTATGCTTTTCCTCCTCCTTCACCTTGTAAAGCGATTTTACATGTGGAAACTCATAAGTCGTCTTCCATATGAAGCCTCTGTGCTTTTCTAGTGTCTGGTCTGCATGCAGAACAATAACTGCACAAAAATGTCTGATTTCTTAAGCCCAACTATAAATATGTCGGTGTATTTCACAGAGGAGACTTAAGATTACAGACAGAATTAGCGTTGCTAAGTTTTTGACCTTGACATGAGAGGGTTATCCCTGATTATTCTAATGATAAAAGTTCTTATACACATCTGGGCCTGTGGAACCCAGAGGCAGAGGGACAGTCAGAGAGACTGCGGGGTGACGAGGTCTTGGCCACAGGCAGGCCATCTGGAAAACTGTGCAAGCCTTAAATGTCAAAGAAATTGATTCTCTCCCCAAGCCACAGAGCCCAGAAGGACTTCTGACACCTTAATTTTAACCCACTGAGACCCATTTCACATTTACGCTCTGCAGAATTAGAAGGCAACAAATTTGTATGTGTGTGCTTTAAGCCCCTAAGTTTATACTGATTTGTTATAAGCAGTAGGAGATTATTAAACAATAAAATTAACGTTTTTCTCTTTACAATGGGAAAAATATACCTACAAAAATTGTGGCATGTGTTTGCCATTTTTCTACTATGCTGATTTTATGAGTTCCCTCATTTCCCCTTTGCAACCCTTTAAGAAGATAATAATATTGTCTTTAAAGAACTCATATGTCTCAGAAAGCTTTGGTCATTTGTTCACTTCCAACAGTTAGTTGATAGAGCTATGATGGACACGTGTGTCTGGTATAGAATACGTTGGTACCAATTTCGGTTGATCTGGATCTTAATATAATTCTCTCTCCTACATACCATGGTGCCTCCTCAATATATCCCCAATTTTCTATTTACATACTCTTATTCAGTGATTACAAATTGCCAAAGCAGGTTACTGACCAGCGGCATCACATAGCTGGTTCTTCTGAATACAAACAGCATAGCTGTCCCACCATGCTCTACTGCCAGCTTGCAGTACCAATATCTGAACCTCTGACTTGATATCTATGGCGCAGCTGCCTGGTTTTGGCAGAACTACACAGAGAAACACAACCTACAGATCTGCTTCACATCATCTTGATGAGGAATGGTTGAAAGGAACACCATTGGCTTTAATTCTTCATTTCTCAATTGTGAGGCAATCGCTGGACTTTGAAATTCTTTTAAAGGCAGGCAGACTCATTTAGTAGTTGCCCAGGTTTATTCTTTTAGCTGTGAAACACTTTACTGCAGCTGCTAAAACATTTTGGAGCTACACAATGTGTGTCCTTCCTTTGGGTATAATGTGTTACAGGTGTATCAGAGCGCTTGGTCCATTCTCTCTGGAAGTCCTTTTTCCATTTAACTCCCACCCCCACCTGTTTTTTTTTTTTTAAAGAAGGAGGCAATTATAATACTTTCATAAAATTTGTGTTAAAATAAAGAACACAAAGGTAGAGTAATTATATACCCTACCCTTATTTTTCTACTAATAACTTTCCTCCACTCATCTTTCTGACTATTCTTAGTTTTGGTATAAGCAGTAGGAGATTATTAAACAATAAAATTAACATTTTTCTCTTTACAATGGGAAAAATATACCTACAAAAATTGTGACATGTGCTTGCCACTTTTCTACTATGCTGATTTTATTTAATAATTCTTATTTTTTATTAAATCATAACTTTGTACATTGATGCATTTATGGGGTTCAGGGTACTGCTTTGATAGACAATGTCAAATGCTTACATTGGACTAAGTAACACATCCATCACAAATACACTCATTTCTTAATCATTTTGAAATGTACCATTGCATCATGCACATTAGGTAAGGTCCCCCTAAACAGTCTCCCTCCTCCCATAACCCCCTCCGCTCCCCTCTCTCTCCTCTCCTCTCTAATTCCTGTACTATAGTTATATTTTGCCCTTAATATGATTGGGTAGGTGATTGTATATTGATTTCATAGTAGTATTGAGTACATTGGATGCATTTTTCTCTATTCTTGGGATACTTAGTACAGTATCTTGGACCATTCTTAGTCAATGGTTGTTCATTAGAATAACCTTTTTTGAAAAATCACTTATAGTAAATCGAAAACATTTATATTAGCTCCAACTAGTAATACTTCTTTAGGTCAGAGAGTAACTTGGCCAAGATAGTAAAGAGAGATACTGGAAATTATTAATGTTAAAAGAAGGGTACAGGTTTTGAAACTTTGTTTTGTTTGAGAATACCTAGGAGTCCAAGGCTTAGAAAAATCCTTGCATCTCCAAGAATGAGAGAGAGGCAGGCAGAGAGGGAAGAAATTCCACCACTGTGACTGAGCTGGCCAAAACATGCCACCACGGGTAAATGGAACCTTAGAGCATGAAATTGTAATAGGCTCATGCTCTCTCCAGCTCAATTACAGAATGCCATTAAATTATACAAGATCCTGACTTGGGCTTACCAGCAGGAGTTTACTGGGAAATTTTCTGCTCACTATGTAGGTAGATAGCTAGACAGCCAGAAAAAGAATTAATAGGCAGTGGGTTGATAAGGCAGCGTGTGTATAATGAAAGAAATATTAGAAATGTTGATTATTTATTAGAAGAGAATTTTTACAATTAGTTCTCAAGATGTAAAAAAAAGGTCTAATTACATGAAAAGGAGCAAAGTGACCTATGATTTGAATCCAGCTGTGATTGCTACTGCACTTTGGTAGATGATCAACTCCCACGTCTGCAGAAGATGACTGTGGAACTCGGAGTTGAGCAGTGCATTGGGGTTGAGGAGGCACTGGGATTTGCAGAATTTTGGAGAATACTATTCTTCCCATTTTCACACAAAGCACAGTACCATTGATCCTCTCCAAAATTAAAAAAAAAGAAGAAGAAGAAGAAGAAGAAATGTACTGGGGGGGAAAGCGCTCTCATTTTGGACTTTGTTAAGCTCACGTGGAATCTCAGGAGTCCTGACCACTGTGTTCTTGGCCAAGCTACTCTCTGATCTAAGAAAAGTTGAAGTGGGAGCCAGGACAGGAGAGGGAGAACAGAAGGGTGGAGGGTGGCTATGTCTGACATAAGACTTTGATCACATATGAAAAATCTCCTGTTTACAGCTGAAGAATAAAACAGCCTTATAGTATGACGTTCACATGAGTCAAACCAGCTTATAGATAACTCAGTATAGGAATTCTATCAGAATATTTAAAAATATATTCAAATTCTATAGCAACCCCCAGAGTTTAAGTACAAATAAAGAGATTATCCTTAGTTTCATTTTTAAGTAAGAAAGAATAAATGATAAAAGTACTCTACTAATACATTAGAACCTGTTAAGAAATATGTGCATTTTTATTAACAAACATGGGGAAAAATCCACAGACATTGCCTTTAGATGTTAGAGATTTATAAATTGTCACAAAATTTGAAGAAGTAACCACCAACAGTGGTGGCCAGCGTGTTTGGTGGTGCGTTTGCTGTGCGGAAGGACATTACTACACTTGCTAACATATGTTAAGCCTTCTAATCTTGTTCAAGATAGATGCTACCATTCACCCCAGTTTTTTTCATATGAAAAAATGGGAAGTCCTTACGCTGGGATTTTAAGTATATCAACGTGTCTCCACAATATCCCATTTTGCTGCTTTTAAAAATTTTTAGCTAATAATAAACAATAAAATGAAATCCTTGAAATCGATGACTGTAGTTATATTTTGATGTTTTTGGCAATGCAATATATAAAATGCAACTAATAGTAACAAGCTCTGATGATACTTTTTAAAAATTAATAAATATATATTTAAAAGAAGAGACAACAGATAACAAATCCTTTGTAGCTTTCAGCCAACTTCAATAGTTACTAAACCAGGGCCAATGTCTACCTTCCTCCTACCCTCAGGTTTTTTGAAGCAATTCACAGACATTTGGTTATATTTGAAGATGTAGGTAGTGGGAAATTTCTGCAGAGATCCAGGGGTGGAATATTTGGAAGTGAAAGTAAAGGTTGGCAGACCCTGTAAAGAACAAAGGAGTGAGGGCGGGTCTCCAGAGAGGGGAGAGAGGCTTGCAGGTCAGCAGTGGGACGGCCACGTTGGAAGTAACTGTGGCCAAGGGGGGCTGGTGGAGACACTGTGGACAGAAGCAGCTTGAACCAAATATGTAAAGTGGCCGTGTGATGAAAAGAGGCGGTAAAGCTCCACCAGCCAATAAAGAAGAGGCTATTCTGCAAATAAACGTGGGCGTACACGATCAGTAAGCTTCATGAATAAAGACCGTCTTCTTAACCAAGGGTGGTTCAGGGTGATTAGTAGACAGCACCATGAGACAGGTGCACAGAATGTAATTAAACCAGTCCCGGGACCGGCTGGTGTTTAATAGCAGATGAGATGTGGGCACACCTTAAAGGGCAGGCTGCTCAGTGCTGCTCGCGCTGGTAAAACGTGAAGGTGATAATCGTTCTCCCTAAAATTCGCTTGTTGACACTTAGAACAAAATGAACTTCAGCGCAAGGAGTGATGTACCTTTTACTATTTCTGACACATATCTGAGTGTTATGCAGTGCGAAGGGTTTGACACTGTGATTTAAAATGACAAAGCGAATGAGCTGTGAGAGCCACCGACTGTGATATTCCCCCGACCTCCCATCCCACATCCTCCTCTGAGACTGTCACTCTGAGTGAGGCGCTAAGTGGAGGTTCAGATAGGGCCAACATGTATCTACAGCAGGTTAGGTACACAGAGTTCTGGGAATAGAGACCATGTTTAAACGAAGCTTTGGAAATATATTGATCTATCTATTTAGGCGTCCAGAGTTTCCAGCCCCCGGAGTGTTCTGGATGGAGAAAGCTGTTTTAGACTTAACTGTGTCTGAGCAAAGCATATAACTGAAGTGTGTATGTTTAAAAATTTGGGTTGGAAGAGTATAGACATTGTTCCTGAAGCTAGGACATGCTTTAAAAAATAGTGGAAATATAGCCAAATAAATAATGAAAACCACAGAAAACAAAACTCAATTTAAAAAACTAAGCATTTCAATGATGGATCATAAGAAGATGTAAGGTAAAATAATATTAAAACATGTCAGTACAATGTAGATATTTATAATGCTACACAATGACACAGAACACACTGCGGCACTTTGACAATTTTTCAAGTCACTGTTTTAGTTCCAGTGCTCGTTTTGAGAAGGGAGAGGAGGAAAATCAGTGGAGTACGGACCAATCTAAGGATCGGATTTTAACCAAGGGAAGCGTTACCTAGGAAACGCCTGAGTTCAAGTCCTAACACAATTTTTTTCCAAGAAAAAGAAGCAGAATAAGATAAATACCTTAAAATTTAAAGTCATAAACAGATTAAGTTGTGCAGAATGCAGTTTAAGATCTAGCACCAAGTGCAAGGGTAATGACAACACCAAGAATTTTCATGTTCACCGTAGCGGGGTCAGTGGTGGGGAAGGTGACCCGGATTGGAAAGTCATGTCCCCTGTAACACTTTAGAAATAAGCGTATTTTACCATAGCTGTTTTTTAAACTTCAGATCATGTGGTTTATTTGTTAATGATGAAATCAAATTGCATAATTAATAAATATTATGGATTACATTTATTTCATTGGTTTAGAAAATAAAGTAACGCTATAGTATAATTCTTTTACCTACCACTATTAACTTTTTAAGGGAAAATCTCATATGGGGAATTGAAAATTATAAAAACATGCACAGCAAGAATAGAATAGATCATCTCTCACTGTTTACTAAAGACTAGCTTCATTATTCATGCTGAAAATACTAGGGGAGTGAATTTGAAATGTAGGTTACATATTGGCTTGTTTCTACTTATGATCTTTGGAAATTTTAGTGATGCAAAATACAGTGCTTATTTTTGAAAGACTCTTCTGGGGCCAGGATAAATGAGTTTTCCTATAAATATAGAAAGAGTTCTGAAACTTATAGTAAGAAGCAGAAACACACTATCAATAGCTATATATGTAAACTCCCCAAGCCTAAAGAAGTTGTTGTTAACAGGAGATACGAGAGTGCATCAGGAAAAATGAGCATGAGACTGTCTGTCAAAGCACGTTCATCTCAAGACTCAAATTTCCCTTGATTTTCTAAGCTCTGTCCAGTGTTCAGGTTATGGCCAGCAAAGTATAAAAGAATAGAAATATTGGGACGGCCCCTGTGGCTCAAAGGAGCAGGGGCCAGCCCCATATGCCAGAGTTGGTGGGTTTAAACCCAGCCCTGGCAAAAAACTGCAAAAAAAAATTATATATATGTCATATATATAGAAATACATATTTGGTTTGCTGATAATTTCAATATACTTGTTTGATCTCATGTGCTTTTCCAATTTCCATGAGAAAATAGTCCAGGATTTCCACACTGCTGAGAACTTTACAGCAGCCTTGAGGCCTCCCTGTCATGAAATATTTTAATCAAAACTCTTTTATACTCCTCGTTCATCCTGAACATCGATGGCAAGCCCCGGCGAGACCAGGTTTGCCCACGCACGTGGGTGATCCTTCACAATCCACTGTCTCTAAACCTGCCCTATATTGTGCTTTTAAATGGTATCATCTGTGAATTAATTAGGAGAAAGTGAAAAAAAAAATCAACTCATTTTGAAGCTTCACTTTTTAAAAAACAGGTAGTATTGAGTTGGGGTTTGTCAAGATAGTAAATGATAATGAAGTATGTCTTCTCAACAATGAGAATTCATTTGATTATCTAGGAAAAAAAAATGGTCATGAGTTGTGAGTTTCTCCCCTGGTTCATTTCCCCTCTCCATTCCCACCACCTACTTCTTTAACTCACATATTTAAAGCCAACACCAAAAATGAAAAACAAAAAAAAAACTCAAACCTTCCATCATAGATGAAATAAAAGTGTGTTTAAGTTTCAATACAGCAAATTTCTCCTGGGTCTGAATTTAGTATAAGGAAGATTTACCTGAAAGTCAATTCAAAGAATTAAACATTGAAAGCTCCAGCAGGACATAATTCTAGCATTATCCTGTGCTCTGGACCCTGAGGCCAATTTCATAGTGAGACTCCATTGAAATATGAAATCAGATATAAAATGCATTTTTTGAGAAAAATTTCATTAATCTTATTGGCACCGAAAGTTTTGCTTTTCTTTTTTTTTAGCTTTTATAGTGTCTTTCCTCAATTAGCAAAAATGACCTTTTTATCATAATGACAATTTCTACTGTGAATACTTTATTAAAGTAAGGGATAAATGGAAAATGTCAAGGCCTTATCTATTTTGTATCTCAAACATGAAAGATAATATGACTGAAGCTTAATAAAATATATTTTAATATTTTAAAACTGTTTCTTTCTCTTTGATTCTAACGTTGCTGGAAGATTAATTAGTTTTATGAGAGGCTGAGAGACGACAGAATTGGTGAACTATTTCTGTAATCACCGTCCTTCTCAGTGAGGGCTCTCTCTTTTCCTTAACATCGGTTTGATATTCATATATACCAAGTCACCTGACGAGGAGCCATGGAATTCTCTGGCTGACCCCAATCCATAGAAAATATTTTGTTACACCACACAGTAATGAACATCTTCCAAGAAAAACAAATTGAAATGGGAGTGCTTTCCCTAAAACGGGATCATAATGTCGCAAACAACGCAATGGTCTGACTCTGCACATCCACTTACCCCGGGACCTGCTGGGCGTAGGTGCCGGGGGCTGTGTGCTGTGTGTGGACACTGTGTATATTCTTTGTCATTGAATGATTTTCAAAACACTATTATTTTGTACCAAGAGTACTTTACTTAGAAATTCGGCTTTTTTTGTGGCTTTTCTTCTCCTTGTATTGATCATGTTTGATTTCACATATATGCAGCAGTAGATCAGGGTTTAAGTAGGTTTAAGAGATGAGATTTGTTGAAGCACTTGCAACATTATAATGTTATGTTTTCAGTTTGGAAAGATACTTCTTAGAACCTGTATCTACATTGCCACAGCTTTCCCTGGTGTGCCTACACTTACACATTATCCTCACAATGTCCTGGTCGGTCACCAAGCCTCTCAAATGCTGCCCAAAGGTAAGGATTACTCATTCTCATATTCCCGGAGCACTGGGGCACCTGGGCTATGGGAGCAGAGGGCACTGTGTGGGAGGGAGTCCATGGTGTCACCCCGTCTCTGGCCATGCATCTTACCTCACCCTCAGGTAGAATAAGAGTAGCAACTCTGTATCCCATGTCTAAGTTCCTTATCGCACTGGAAGACATATGATGGTTACGAATAAGAAGAGGGTCTCCTTATTTCTGTTTCTTGAGAGCCGGCTAAAATTACTTTCTGGATAGTGGATTGATATTGGGTTTGCATAATTTCATATAAACTTGACACGCAGATGCTATGGAAATGGTAGATACAAAGTTCATAGAGAAGCAGAATCAAAATTACTTTTTAATTCTACTTCATGATTCAGCACTGGAGGATGAAACTCCCTTTGGTTTATGGTCCATTTAGGCAGTTTTCCTACAGTGAGGAGGGTCACCCGAGGTCGTGTCATTTGCATGTGCCTGTACGTGATTTATACTAAACATAGGACAGCCCTACACCCAGTGAACGTGAAGTTTGTGTGCAATTTAAAACCGTTTCACATAGTAAATTGCACATGAACTTTGTGTCCACCACATATAAATATACGTGTGTGTGTGTAGGAAATGTGCATAATCCCTCTGGAAAGTGCATCTAACTTCCCACAGCAGTTTTTTGTTTATTTTTATTGTTTCACTTTGTTATGTTTTGCCTTTTTGGTTTGTTCGTTTAGCTCCAGGCATGGGCAGATCATTGCTTTGGGGATGAGCACCTGATTTCAGACTGACTTGCATTTATAGCCGACATGACCCCAAAATGTCTATTTCTAAAAGTAGAATCCTGCTTGGCACTGTCAGCAGGTCACCTGGGACAGTGGGGTGGTAACTGACTATGACAGAGGGTTCGTGGAGTCACACCTGCCATCTCAGGGTAACTGGGGTCATCAGCACGCGGTGAGGGAACGTCTCCCCACAGCAGCCAGACCATTTCCGTCAGGATTTCTCCTTCTTCCTCTCTGCTCTCTTGTTCTTTCCCTTGTGTTCAATCTCACGTTCATTCCAGCTTGCTCTCTTTTTCTAAAAGCCCCGAATCCATTTAAACGCTATGTGACGTAACGTTACATTTATCATATTGCTCTTTACTGGATACTCTCGACGTAGCAGGTGATAAATTATAAATAATTTCAGAGTCCTGAAGTTTAGATATGTAGTTATGATAAGCAGTTTTCCCACTTTAGTTTATCGTAACAATCCCATGAATAAGATACAATTAGATGTGATGTCCAAAGGAGGAATCAGAGAATGTAATCAACTTTCCAAAGTCTTTTTTTTTTTTTTTTTTGAGATGGAGCCTCAAGCTATCCCCCTGGGTAGAGTGCCATGGCATCACAGCTCATAGCAACCTGCAACTCCTGGGCTCAAGCGAGTCTCCTGCCTCTGCCTCCCAAGTAGCTGGGACCACAGGCGCCCACCACAACGCCCGGCCATTTTTTGGTTGCAGCCATCATTGTT
>CAUYQV010059039.1:0-11010 GCA_963574575.1 Galagoides demidoff | reverse complement strand
GTCTCTGCGTATTAAGCTGTCTCAGATGTTTTGAAAGCTTTTTCTTTAAACAGAGTAGGTAAGATACCTGTGGCTAAAAAGTTTGGGATTTGTGATAACTTTGTAGTCATGTAAAACTTACGTGCTTTGTGCCTCTCCTAATACGGTTATTCTAATAAATGGAGAAATGAGCCAAATAAACAAATATATTTGGGAAGTTAAATACATAGCAATAAAAACTATCTAAACTGTAGCATGGAAACAAAAGGAAGAAAAATACAAACAGAAATCCAGTGATAAGTATAGTAACATTATGGCTACTATTGACCTGCTGGAGACATGTCAAAAGGAGGATCATTTATTGGGTGATACCAGATCACCAAACCATGCTGATGTTGATGGTTAGACATCACCAGCAGATGGTATCAATGGTTGGGGTTCCTCAATTGTTGAAGTTTTATTTTGGAAGAACATTATAATTTGAAATGTTTTTCTCCCCTTTTTAATTCATAAAAGGGTTGCTGCAGAGGTTGTAATCCTTCAGTGGTTATACAGGTCACTTTAATGCTATGTTTTATATAAGTATCATATAGTATATTTTCCTTTGGTGTCTGTGGAGAATGGACAGCAGAATGGACAGCACAAGCCATGGAAGCTCAGATGGCTCAGTGAATCCTCTGGACTGCCTTAGAATTTGGCCAGTTTCGGTAATGACACCATTGTTGGTACTGTCAGCGTCTTTGACTTCATCTTCTTCTTCCTCTGCAGATAACTCCACAAGTTCTTCTAATCCTTCTTTGGTTAACACTCTTTGATGACATCAATATGTTCTTCCACATCTTCATCAAGCATGTTGGCAAACCCTTCTCTACGAACTTGTCTTGTGTGAATAGTATTTTTTAACTTCTCCATCTATCCCCAGGAAGGTTTTAAAATGGTATAAACCTCCATCCATAAGTTAATTCTTCTAATAGGCATGTGCAGTTCTGGTTTTGGGTTTTGTTTTTTTGTTTTTTTTTTTTGAGACAGAGCCTCAGCTATCCCCCTGGGTAGAATGCCATGGCATCACAGCTCACAGCAGCCTCCAACTCCTGGGCTCAAGCGAGTCTCCTGCCTCAGCCTCCCAAGTAGCTAAGACCACAGGCGCCCACCACAATGCCCAGCTAATTTTTGGTTGCAGCCGTCATTGTTGTTTGGCGGGCCCAGGCTGGATTCAAACTCGCCACCTTAGGTGTATGTGGCTGGTGCCTTAGCCACTTGAGCCACAGGCGCCAAGCCCAGTTCTGGTTTTAATTCCACATTCAATGATATCATGTCAGCAATAGTGAATGATTTCCCACATTATATTGTGTGCAGAGTAAGGATCTACATCAATTGCTGATCAGATGTGATCAAATACCAAGTTGGTGCGTGTGATCTTGAAAAACCTGTGCATTCTTGACTCATTGGAAATGGTATCACATTCTAGATACAGAAATGTAAAAGAATATATCTCAACATCCATAGCCTTGAGAGAGAAGGATCTGAAAAATATAATTATGCCCATCCCAAACAAATTTTTAACCAAGTAATGATTCACTATGTCCAAAGTCAACTTCCACTAATTATACCCAGAGATTGATAAATTCTGTTGCAAATCCTGTAGTACTCACCCCATTCTTCCCTAAAACCTCATAGTATGTTTGAACTTCCAGTATTTATAATCAGGACCACCACAAATCCCCAATTAAAGGAGATGAAAAGCAATACAGCCCATGTAGACTTTCATTCTAATGGATTTATAACATTCTATTTGGTCAAAGTGTCTTTTTTTAACAGAACTTATGCTCTAAATTCTACAATCCAAGTGGTTATGAGACATATCTAAAATGTTTAATAAATGCTAGGGATAGATTTATTGTGCTCTGCTGAAATTTTAAGGAAATGCCTTCTCCCCATGAATTACATATAAATGGTATTTGTAATGGAAAATGTTTAATTTGTGAGATGACGATAAAATTTTTGAGAAATTTTGGTCATTTCTTGAGTAATTCTTACCTGCTCAGGCTCAGCACCCATAGCACAGTGGTTACGGCACCAGCCACATGGACCAAGGCTGGTGGGTTCTAACCTTGCCTGGGCCAGCTAAACAACAATGACAACTACAACAAGAAAATAGCTGAGTGTTGTAGCAGGCACCTGTAGTCCCAGCTACTTGGGAGGCTGAGGCAAGATAATCGCTGAAGCCCAAGAGTTGGAGGTTGCTGTGACTTGTGATGCCACAACACTCTACTGAGGGCAACATAGTAAGACTTTGTCTCAAAAACAATAAAAATAAAAATAAAAATGTATTTCAACGTAAAACATCCCGTATGAGTAATGCAGTTCAGCTCAGATGAGGTGGCTGACCAGAGACACCAGCCACCAGGCTGTTTCAGAAAGGACAAGCTTTAAATGGAAAAGAAAAAGAAAAAAACTCATAGAATAATTTCATAGTGTAATTTCAAGTAATAAATGCCAGCACCCCCCACCCCAAGAAATTCCACAGAAAGAAACTACAGATAAAAGCAAGAAAAAGAAGATATCAGCAGAAGACAGAGAGACTTCTAGCTCAGGGCGAAGGATAGGTGGAATGGTTTGCTTCTCTCTCAACTGCATCTCTGACACTGGGAGGGCTCCCAGATTGCTGGAGAGAGTACCCACATGACCCCAGAGGCTGCTATCACCAGTGAGCTTGGAACTAACTCCTTGTGGACAAGGCATAAAAACTCCCAGCCACCCTGAGGCACTTTCCACCCCACAAACCTAAGCAGGTAAGGTAAAGCAGCCATATTGTTTCTCCACTCACAATATGCCTGTGTCCTCTGCAGGGGTCTTCAAATACTCAGGTTTCACCCTGCTCATCTCCACACAAATATTTCCCAACTCTAACCCAGACTGCAGGATCCACACGGGTCCTACAGGTCCCAGGTTATTTCTATGTCTCCAGAGTTCGCACATTCAGAGAAGATGCCCTCCCAAGAAGACTACTAGCTTTCTTCTATAAAGACTCTTTTCTGCCCCTTCCCACCTCCACCCATAACTACTGTCAAAGACAACTGAGCCACAGCACTGAGGTTTCCAAAAAGTGTAGGTGTCAGACCTTTCCCCTCAGGGTCCTGCAGTGAAGTGAGGTGTCCTCAAACTGTGAGCTCTCTGCTTTCCAGCTTGCCCTGATGCTGTGTGGCCAGGACCTCCATCAGAATCAAGCATGATATGAACACCACACCATTAAACCTACTTAAGCACACTGTGCTGACTTAGGATGGGAGTGCTTTTCCTTAACATGGTCTGGGATTAACCTACTTTGGACCAGGAGGTGAGGGACCCTGTGTAGGCAAATCAATGGGGAGAGTATAATGTTAGTGGAAGCTGTGACCTGCTCACAGGGAAATCCTTCCCCTGTAGGAGGTCTGTACTCTCAGTTTGGGCTGGTATCCTGGGCAGGGAACCTCCTGGCCCACAGTATATTAACAGCACAGGTGACCTAGGCTCCAACCTACCAGCAATCACTAGGGGAAGAGGGGATGAGCTGTGGAGCAAGGGGTGGAAAAGAACAAGGCCCATTGAAGGCTTGAAGTTTGTGAAATTCAGATGGACCTGACTTCATACACAGACTTTCTGGCTGGGTCAGACCACTTCAGCCTCTCCCTAACAGAACTCCATCCAGAACTGAAACCAGATTTTTAAAACCAGCCACAACAGCTAACTGATCTGTGTTTGTGGAGCCTCAGGCAAGTTCCCCCAACACAGTCGTGCCAGCAACAGAAATTAAGGACTCCTCTGGAAGTTCCAGGATCCCACCACCACCTGGGATATTTAAGCACTTTTCCTGAGGGAGTGGAGCTGATCCAGGGCCCAGAAACAACACTGCACCTTATTCCTTCTGGTAAGCAATCCCTACTGACAGGGAGGTGGAATTACAGGACATTTATACCACCTGACTCAGTCTTACATAGGGTGGGGGAGGGATCAGTAGGAGTGGCAATTTGGCAATTTGTACCTCTCCGCACAGAAAAACTATGCTACTGTATAAAGACAAAAAGAACCCAGGCCAGTGCCTTAGTGTACAAGCGTTTAACCCCTTCCCCTATGAGTATCCTGCCTATCTGAAGAGCTTGTCCCAACTCTTTTCTGGCCACCAGGAGTCCCCTGGTGGCCAGTAATTCCTACCCCTGCTGAAGTTTTGCAAATCCTTTGGCTTACCCAACACAGTGGCAAACTGCTTTCCTCCTCTGCACTTTGGTGGTAATAGACATCAAAAAATTCCCTGGGAGCTATAGGATCCCTCCTCAAGAAGGAGCACTCAAGTACTCCACCTGGGGGACCAAAGCCTATGACAGACACAAAAGAATACCTTGGCAGCTGACTCACTCATACAAACATGAACCAATAACTGGGAGAACAAAGATATAGTGCTTCAAAATAAATTCAAACTCGAGCAAACAGGATGTGACTGATTCACACTCTCATGAGTACCACCTGCCATCACCAAGAATAAACTGGAGAACCTAATTCACTAAACACTGCCAGGAATAGGTAAAGACAACAGTTCAGATGTCAGAGTTCATTAAACCTGTATAGCAACTTGTAAGCAGCTCACCAGTATGACACAGTCAGGGACTAATCTTCAGGGTCTCGGAGACAAGCCCATAAGCCAGCCCCAGCACACTTGGCTCTTGATAGAGAGGGCAGATGAGAAGCAACCAATGGAAAAACTCAGGAAACATAAAAAATCAAAATGAAAGGTCACCTCCTAAAGAAAACAATAACTCTTTACAAACACATACCAACCTAAATGAAAACATTAAAATCACAGATGAAGAATTACAAACATGGGTTGTAAGTAAGTTCATGGAAACACAAGAGAAAATAGAAATCCAGCACAAAGAAGCCACAGAGACAATGCAGGAAATGACTAAAGAAATAGAAGTATTAAAGAAAAACAAAACAGAACTCCTGGAAATGAAAAATTCATTCAGTGAATTACAAACCAAAGTGGAAAGCCTGACCCATAGTCTCAATCAGGCAGAAGAAGGAATCTCAAAAGGTGAAGATAATACTTTTATGCTAAACAGGTCAGTCAAATGGAAAAAATAGGGAAACAAGAAGAATAAACAAAGGCTACAAGAAATGGAGGGGTGGCACCTGTGGCTCACAGGAGTAGGGCACCAGCCCCATATGCCAGAGGTGGTGGGTTCAAACCCAGCCCCAGCCAAAAACTGCAAAAGAAAAAAAAAAGAAAGAAAGAAAAGAAATGGGGAACTATGCAGAGAAGCCAAATATAAAAATCGTAGATGTCCCTGAGAGCACAAAACAAAATTAACAAAGTTTGGATAATTTATTAGAGAGAATTTCTGAGGAAAACTTCTCAGGCCTTGCTAAAGATTTAGAAATTGGCATACAAGAAGCACACAAGATTCTTTGAAGATGCATTGTAAAGAGGCAGTCACCATGACACATAATCATTAGGATGGTCAAAGTAAACATGAAAGAGGCACTCCTGTGAGCCTACGTTGGGTAAAAATAGGAGGTAACTTATAAAGGAAAACGAATCAGACTAACTGTAAACCTCTTGACTGAAAACCTACAATCAAGAGGGGAGTGGTAACCCATCTTCAACCTTCTAAAACATGATAATGACTGCTCTATAATCTTCTATACTACAAATCTAAGTTTCTTATATAAAGAGAAAATGAGCAATTGCTGAAGGATTTTGCAAAGACCAGACCTGCCCTGCATGAAGTACTCAGACTTGCATTACACACTGACCAGCACAATAGACACCTACTACAGTCAAACCATCCAAAGCTAAAGTTTAGATCTCAGATTCTTAAAGAGGTAAAACAAAGTAATAAGGGTCTACCCAACTGGATGAACAGAAATCCACCACATGTATCAATAAATGTACTGTCAATAAATGTGAATGGCTTTAAACTCCCTACTGAAGAGACGTAGACTGACTAAATGGATAAAAAAAACATAAACCAATGGGCAACGACTGTGGCCCAGTGGGTAGGGCACCAGCCCCATATACCGAGGGTGGTTCTAACCTGGCCCCAACCAAACTGCAACAAAAAAATAGCCAGGCATTGTGGTCCCAGCTCCTCAGAAGGCTGAGGCAGAAGAATTGCCTCAGTTCAGGAGTTGGAGGTTGCTGTGAGCTGTTTGACGCCACGGCACTATACTGAGGGTGATAAAGTGAGACTTTGTCTCTACAAAAATAAAAAATAAAAAAAAAGCCAAGCATCTGTTGTCCTCAAGAAACATATCTAACCCACACAGACACAAGGTGAAAGAATAGAAAAAATGTTCCACACAAATGGAAACCAAAAGAAAACAGTGTAACCTTTGTCATATCACAGGACATTGACTCTAAATCAACAAAAGTAAGTAAAAACAAAGATGGCCACTGTACAATGGTAAAGGGAACAGTTCAACAAGAAGAATAACAATCCTAAATATTTATGTACCTGACACAGGAGCACCCAAATTCATAAAGCAAATTCTACTCGATTTAAGCAAAATGATAAACAGCAGCACCATAGTCACCAGGGACTTCAACATCCCACTAACAGAACAAGACAAATCCTCCAAACAGAAAACATCAAGGAAACAATGAATGCAAATAGAACTCTAGAATAAATGAGCCTAAGAGACATTTATAGAACATTTTACCTCAGAACTACTGAATATATGTTCTTTCCATCAGTTCATGAAACATTCTATAAGACTGATCACTTCCTAGATCTCAACAAATTTAGAAAAATAGAAATTATATCATGCATCTTCTCAGACCACAGTGGAATAAAATTAGAAATCAATTGCAACAGAAACACTCATTCCTATACAAAGTCATGCAAACAAATCAACCTACTGCCAAATGATATCTAGGTTAATGAGGACATAGATGGAAATCAATGACCTTTTAATTATACGATAATGGGGAAACAAGTTATAAAAATACATGGGATACAGCAAAACCAGTCCTGAGAGGAAACCTCATAGGTTTAAATGCCCACATCCAAAGGACAGAAATGTCATATCAACAATTTAATGAATTGTCTCAGTAATGGGAAAGAGAAGAGAAAAGCAATCCCAAACCCACCAGAAGAAAAGAAATAAACAAGATCAGAGCATGACTAAATGAAATGATAACAGAAAACCACACAGAAGATTAAAGAAGCAAAATGTGGATTTTTGAAAAGATAAACAAAACTGAGAAGCCTGTACCTATATTAATCCTAAGCAGAAGAGAAAGGACTCTATTAAGACCAGTTAAAAATAAAATGAGAAATTACAACTGATATCACTGAAATATAAGATATCAACTTAGAATACTATAAAAACCTCTATTCTCACAAACTTGAAAATGTAGAGGAAATAGACACATATTTGGAAATACCCACACTCCTGAAGTTCACTCAGGAAGATATAAAACTCGTCAACAGACCAATATCAAGTCTCAGAAGAAGCATCAATAAAATATATCCCAACAAACAAAAGACCTAAACCACATGGTTTCACACCCAAATTTTATGACACCTACAAATAAGAACTCTTATCTACACTGCAGAAATTTTCCCTTAACATTGAGGAGGAAGGAACCTTCCCTAACTCAGTCTATGATGCCAATATCACCTTGATAGCAAAGCCAAGAAACAACACAACTAAAAAAGAAGACTACACCAGTAACCCTTGTGAATACAGATGCAAAAATTCTCAATAAAATCTTAGCAAACTAAATTCAACTGTACATGAAAAAAAAATTCATCATGAACAATTGGGCTTTATCCCAGAGATGCAAGGATGGTTCAACAGAAGCAAATCTATAAAACCACCACATAAACAGATACAAAAGCAAGGACCATATGATCCTTTCAATAGATGCAGAAAAAGCATTAAACAAAATTTGGCACCCTTTTATAATAAGGACTTAACAAAATATACATTAATGGGACTTACTTCAAAATTATAAAGGCTATGTACAACAAGCCCATAACCAATATCATAATTAATAAATTCAGTGAAGTCTCAGGCCACAAAATTAATATGAACAAATCAGCAACTTTTGTATAAACTAACAACAGTCAAACTGAGAATTAAATAATAGATGCAATATCTTTCTCAGTAGCAACAAAGAAAATGAAATACCTAGGAATATATTTAACTAATGAAGTGAAAGTCCTCCATAGGGAAATCTATGAAGCACTAAGGAATGGAATTGCAGAGAATATATACAGTTGTAAAAATACATCATGTTCATAGACTGGCAGAATTAATATTGTTAAAATGGCTATGCTACCCAAAGAGATTTAGAGATTCAAAAGCAATGCCATTTTTTGCTGATGTAGAAAAAATAGTTTTATTCTTCATATGGAACCATTTAAAATACTGAATAGTCAGTACAACATTATGTAATAGGAACAAAGCATGAGGCATAATCTTACCAGACTTCAAGTTATATTACAAAGCTATAATATCCACAACAGCATGGTACAGGCACAAATTTAGAGACATAAAACTATGGATCAGAACAGAGGACCCAAAAATGAAACAATTCTATATTTCCATCTGATTTGTGACAAAGCAGATACAAAGGTACACTGGAAAAGAATCCCTATTCATCCATTTATTCATTCACTGATGAGCACTTCAACTATATCCACATATTTGTGATTGTGAATTGAACTGCTAAAAAACATTCAAGTACAAATGTCTTTATGGTAAAATATTTTTCCCCTCTGGCTAGAAACCTAGTAATGGGATTGTGAAATCAAATGGATGGTCTCTTTTTAGCTCTTTGAGGATTCTTCATACTTCTTTCCAAAAAGACTTTATTAGTTTGCAGTCCTACCAACACTTTATAAGTGTTTCATTCTCTTTGCAGCTATACTAGCATCTGCAGCTTTGGGAAGTTGTGATTATGGCTGTTCTAACTGTGGTTTATGAAAAATGTTTTCCTAAGTATCACAAGAAAGGAAAAACTTCTGGGAGGCTGAGGAGGGTAGATTGCTTGAGCTCAGGATTTCGAGACCACCCTGAGCAAGAGTGCAACCCTGTCTCTATAAATAACCAGGCACTGTGGCTGGTGCCTGTGGCAAGAAAAAATCCAGGCCACCTTGCAAGGTTTTTGCCACTTTGCTATAGCCAGCAGATTCAGTGGTTCCTAAAGATTCTTAACATACTACAACACTGGATGAAGCCATTGGCATGTCCCTCTAGGTGAATCACAGTGGGAACTCTTGGGATTTGGGAGTAAAGCTATACTGTCTTCTGCAGATAACTATAGACAACTACTCCTATTTTCACAGATAGCTTCTGGGTTGCTACTGGACCCTGGTAGAGACTAAATGTGTGACCATTTCCACCAAGTTACTGTGAAACCTGAGCTGTCTATTATGAATTGGATGCTGTCCGAGCCAAAAAACTATAAAGTTGGCAGAGCAGCTCTTTATCACCAAGTGGAAGTAATATCTACAGGATCAGGCTCTCAGGTTCCTCCTGCTCTACTTGCCTTTTATTATCATTTTCAGGACCTGAGGAAAAAAGGGAACCTGATTTATGAATGGCTATCTTGCACATTATGCTGGCATCAACCCAAAGTAGATAGCTGCAGAACAAAAAACCCCATTACATTACTCAGGGATGATTCTTTAGGGTCAGTCACGAAGGAAAATTTTCTCAGCATACAGAAGTTTGAGCATTGCACATGGTTGTTTATTTTGTCATAACACAGCATAGCCAGAGATATACCTCTGCGTTGGTTCATAGGCAGTAGCTAATGGTTAGGATAAAACCTAACCATTAAAGAGAAATAAAAGTTTGAATACAAAGGTGTTGAGTGAAAAGGTACATGGATGGTCATCTCTGATTAGCCATGGAGTGCGTAGAAATTTTGCAATGCATGTAAATATTCTCCAAAGGACAACATCACTAAGAAGGTTCTCAATAAGCTGATGAACAAAGTGACCACCCTATGGGTTGAGGTTAGTCTGTTTCCCCAGAAACCTCTGTCCTTGTCTGATTTGCTCATTTAAAAAAGGGGTCATGGTAGCAATAGATGCTGTGGCTGCTTCTATTGTGAAAATATACAGGGAAAACAAAGGGGAATGGACCCTCTCACTATTACCACAATAATATACTAGCAAAAAACTATAGCTCTAAAGAATATATATTCCAAGTAAAAAATAGTTCCAACAAGGGACCCAAAATGGTTCTATTAAACTTAAAACCGTGAATATTACCTGATCTCTTTAGGCTCCTCTTGCCACTAGACAATGGAAAGTAAAGCAATAATGTTACTGATGTAGATACTAGACTTCATTATCAAAGGACTACTGCCATGCTATTGCTTAATGGAAGCAGGGAGAAATGTTGGCTGGAATGCAGATGATTCTGTTCAATGGTCTCTTAGTACTGCCATGTCCTGTGGTAAAGGTTCATGAAAAAACAGCAATCTAACAGAAATAAGACTGCTGCTGGCACAAACCTAACAGGAGCCACCCACCTGGGCAAAGAACAATGAAAACTGAAGTGATAGCTGAGGGTAAAGGGAATTTGAAGTGAGAATGGTAAGAAAGAATTATAACTGCCAACCAGGGCCACATGAGCAGGTACAATAACCCAAGGGGTGTAGTAGTTACATGTGCTGACTTCCTCACTTTGAAATGAATATATGTGTGTATATTAATCAATTCTTTTTCTTTTCCCTTTTGCCCATTTTCAAACTTTTTAATATGTGTAAGAATTTATATGTTAACCATATATTTTTATGTTTATGCTACTACAAGATATCAAAGGAGAAGTATGACACAGACACAAGAGTTGCTCAGACATGGATAAAGTGATACGTGGGCACCAGTCTCTTCTTTGGGGGAGCAGATTAAGCTGTCTTCATTTGTAGGAGACAGAGTTGTACTGTGTTATGCAAAAGTGTGATACTTTTGTCTTTTTGGAAGTAAATATGACTGAAAGAGGTGAATTTGGATGCTGAGACGACAAAGGGATATA